>MU699868.1:7854-23985 GCA_026770625.1 Nicotiana glauca | reverse complement strand
GCCAAGCTCAGGTTCCCTTGCACAAATAATATGGCCGAATATGAAGCTTGCATCCTGGGACTCAAGATGGCCATTGACATGAACATTCAAGAGTTACTAGTGATCGGGGACTTAGACCTGCTCATACATCAAGTTCGAGAAGAATGGGCCACCAAAAACTCTAAGATACTTCCCTATTTGCATCACATACAGGAGTAAAGGAAAAGGTTCACAAAAACGAAATTTCAGCATGTCCCTAGGGTCCAGAACGAGTTCGCTGACGCATTGGCTTCTCTGTCATCCATGATCCAACATCTAGACACAAATTTCATTGATCCCATCCCAGTAAGGACTTATGATCAGCCAGCTTATTGTGCTCACGTTGAGGAAGAAGCGGACGAAAAACCATGGTTCCACGACATCGAAGAGTACTTGACAACAGGAAAGTATCCAGAACTTGCCAACGCTACTCAAAAGCGCACACTTCGGAGGTTATCCAACAACTTCTTTCACAGCGGAGAAATCCTGTATAGGAGGACTCCCGATCTGGTCTTGCTAAGGTGTGTCAAAGCAAAAGAAGCATCCAGACTATTGGACGAAGTGCACGCGGGGACGTGCAGACCACACGTGAATGGTTTTGTCTTAGCAAAGAAGATACTATGAGCAGGGTATTTTTGGACGACTATGGAAACAGACTGTATCCAATATGTTCGCAAATGCCATCGCTGTTAGATACATGCAGACATGATAAAGGTGCCTCCAAACGAGCTTACTGCAACAAGCTCACCATGGCCATTTTCCTCCTGGGGGATGGACTTCATCGGACCTATCGAGCCCGCCGCATCAAACGGGCACAGATTTATCCTGGTGGCAATTGATTACTTTACTATATGGGTTGAAGCAGCATCGTACAAGGCAGTGACTAAGAAAGTTGTGGCAGATTTCGTCTGTGATCATATTGTTTGCCGATTCGGGATTCCATAATCAATCATCACTTATAACAGTTCCAATCTCAACAGCGACCTAATGAAAGCAATGTGTGAGGCACTCAAGATCAAACACAAGAACTCCACAGCCTACAGGCCTCAGATGAATGGAGCTGTGGAGGCAGCCAACAAGAATATCAAGAAGATACTAAGGAAGATGGTCGAAAGCCACAAATAGTGGCATGAGAAGTTATCATTCGCTTTGCTGGGATACCGCACCACAGTTCGCACATCGACCGGAGCAACTCCCTACATACTGGTTTATGGTACAGAAGCGGTCATCCCTGCCGAGGTGGAAATTCCCTCCTTGAGGATCATACAAGAAGCAGAATTGGATGACATAGAATGGATAAAAGGTCGCTACGAGTAGTTAGCCCTTATAGATGGGAAAAGAATGAATGCAGTTTGCCACGGTTAGTTGTATCAGAACAGAATGTCCAGAGCCTTCAACAAAAGAGTTAAGCCGAGAAAGTTTACACCGGGGCAGCTGGTGTTGAAGAAAATATTCCCACATCAAGATGAAGCCAAGGGAAAATTCTTTCCCAACTAGCAAGGTCCGTACATATTTCACCAGGTTCTAACTGGGGGAGCCCTTATTCTTGCAGAAATGGACGGAGAGGTTTGGCCAAAGCCAATCAATTCAGATGCGGTGAAACGATACTATGTGTGACCACATATGATTTTTCTATAATGTAATTTGAACTACGCCTGACCTGATTCCCGTTTAAGAGGGGATACTTAGGTAGCCCTATGGGTTTGGTCACAATTTAATAAAAATCTTCATTTCCCCCTATTATTGGAACTGGGGTAGAATTTTAAGGAGGACCCTCAAAATTCCGAAGACAGCCTTCAGTCACTCATCGCCAAGGATGTCACCTCAGTGGACTGGGGCAGAATTTTGAGGAGGCCCCTCAAAATTCTGAAGTTGATTTTTGCATTTGTTCAGTGCAGCCGTCAGAAGTGCCAGCCCAGTTAACAGGGGCAGAATTTTGAGGAGAACCCTCAAAATTCTGGAGCAAGAGAGGTTGCGATGCTTTGAACCATGTTGCAGTCGTTGGTTCATTTGAACAAAATCATTTTCTATTTACGTTATACGTGTAAAATCATGCATAACTATGACAGCTGTTGTTTAGCAATGCTACCCCAAATGACGCACGCAACGGAGGCCACGGGAAACGAACTAACCTTTCCCCCTTGACAAAGCTCACAATTTTCTATGGATGCAGGTGTCGAGACACGAACATATTACGCAATCACATTGAACAATCGCACCTATTCACATTTTTTGCTGTCCGCACGCAATATTCCCCAGCAGCCGCAATATCACAATCAGTTACCAGCAATCAGCTAAGAATCTCTATTACCATCTGTATTCCTGCATTGCATAAGGCTATCTTTCTGCCTTCCGATACTAATCATTGTCTCCATCTGCATTCCTGCATTGCATAAGGCTACCTTTCTGCCTTCCGAGACTAAGAATTGTCTCCATCTACATTCCTGCATTGCATAAGGCTACCTTTCTGCCTTCCAAGACTAAGCATTTTCTCCATCTGCATTCCTGCATTGCATAAGGCTACCTTTCTGCCTTCCGAGACTAAGCATTGTCTCCATCTGCATTCCTGCATTGCATAAGGCTACCTTTCTGCCTTTCGAGACTAAGCGTTGTCTCCATCTGCATTCCTTGCATTGCATAAGTCTACTTTCTGCCTTTCGAGACTAAGCGTTGTCTCCATCTGCATTCCTTTCATTGCATAAGGCTACCTTCCTGCCTTTCGAGACTAAGCATTGTCTCCATCTGCATTCCTGCACTGCATAAGGCTACCTTTCTGCCTTTCAAGACTAAGCGTTGTCTCCATCTGCATTTACTTCATTGCATAAGGCTACCTTTCTGCCTTTCGAGACTAAGCACTGTCTCTATCTGCATTCATTGCATTGCATAAGGCTACCTTTCTGCCTTTCGACACTAAGCGTTGTCTCCATCTGCATTCATGCACTGCATAAGGCTACCTTTTTGCCTTTCGAGACTAAGCATTATCTCCATCTGCATTTCCTTCATTGCATAAGGCTACTTTTTTTCCTTCCGAGGTTAAGCTCTACCTCCATCTTGCATGGCTGAAATAACGCCACATTATCCTTCTTGCATGGCTGAAATATCGCCACTTTTACTTACATCTTGCAATCGGCTGAAATATCGCCAAACTTTATTTAAATCTTCTGACGGCTGAAACATCGCCATTTTTATTTTTCACATCGGCTTAAACATCGCCTATTTTATTTAAATTTCCGTCGGCTGAAATATCGCCATTTACGCTTTTGCATCGGCTAAAATACCGCCAAATCTTGCATCACATGGGCTGAAATATTGCCAAACTTTATTTAAATCTTCTGACGGCTGAAACATCGCCATTTTTATTTTTCACATCGGCTGAAACATCGCCTATTTTATTTAAATTTCCGTCGGCTAAAATATCGCCATTTACGCTTTTGTATCGGCTGAAATACTGCCAAATCTTGCATCACATGGGCTGAAATATCGCCAAATTGTCCAAAGGCGTCATCGTTCGGAGGCATCATCTTCATAGCCCGAGAACACCATGCCATGGCCCGAGGACCCCACTTTATATCTTGCATATCATTATTCAAAGGCATCATGGTTCGGAGGCGCCATTATCATAGCCCGAGAACGTCATCTCATAGCCTGCGAATCCTTTAATTTTGCGCTTCATGGCCCAGGACATCATGGTCCGAGGACGTCATCCTAACCGTCCAAGGACAGCATTCATTGTCCAATGGGAACTTGCATCACGTTTAAGTTTATGCACGATATGCGCCTATATTGCTCACTTACAGGTACATCGGCTAGCAACGGCCATCTCAGCAGGAGCGATCCCGCTCCGATTCTCGCAGTCAATTGGCTGCCCAAGTACCTCTTGTCTCTCCAAAACCTCGCATCTGTCCTTTAGAATCTCCATCGGCATGTTTCGTTAATAGCCCCTGAACTACATACGACCTGATTCCTGTAAGACCAGGGATATGTAGGCAGCTCAGAAATCGGAGCTCGGTCAAAATTCTTTTCAAATCACCGCTTCCGATCAAAATTGGCCATCACATATTTACCCGACAACTCTTTCATCCTTCCCGGGTAAAGAGGGGCAGTTGTTGATGTCACACCTCCTTTTGGCGCTACCACACCCCGCAAAGGGGCATGGTAGAGGGAGTTTTTCCAATTAAAGGACAATCGAAATGGGATTCGTTTATTAAGAGATTCAGAGTCACCACTTGGGAGATTTATGGTGTCCCAAGTCACCGGTTGAATCCCGAATCGTGGAAAGGTTTGACTCTATTTAACAGTCCGCGAACCAGAAATTCGGATAAGGAATTCTGTTAACCGGGGAGAAGGTGTTAGGCATTCCCGAGTTCCGTGGTTTTAGCACGGTCGCTCAACTGTCATATTTGGCTTATTATCTAATTTTAAAAACATGTTGAACATATGTGCAAATTTTAACTCTTTACCACTTTTATTATTATTATTATTATTTTAACAAAGAATTGCAACGTTGTGAAAACGTATCTCGAACCACGTAACATCAATGTACCCGTGGTTATCGACACATTTCAACTCCGTTGAGATTTGGATTTGGGTCACATAAATGTGCACCCAAGTTTTAAGAAAGTAAATTATTAAAGGCGCGCCTAAAGCGACTAGCGTATCATTATTTTGGGTACGGCCATGAAATTTTGCTAAACGGCTCATCCTGAGGTCTAAGTAACTTTACAAACATGTATAGAGGGCCCCGCAGCTTATGTGTTTTGTTTGGCGAGGCTCGTCTCATTCATTATTTAAAAAAAGAATTACAACGTCATGGAAATGCATCTCGAACCACGCCACAATCAATGTACACGTGATTATCGACACATTTCGACTTCGTTGAGATTTGGATTTGGGTCACATAAATGTACACCCGAGTTTAGGGAGGTAATGTTATTAAAGTACGCGCCCTAAGAGACTAACGCGTTGTTATTTTTTGGAAAAAGCCGTGAAATTCACTAAGAAGCCGATCCCAAAGTCTATCCAATTATTATATCCATTTATTGAGGGCCCCGCAACTTGCGCGTTGTATTGGGCGAGGCTCATCTCGTTTATTTTAAAAGGATCATCCTAAAGTGACTACATTATTCTATTTTTCGTCCATCTCTAAAATGAAAGAAGAAAAGGTCCTAATTTATTTACATGTTTACGAGTTGTTATAGTCGAGTTTCGAACACGGTTTGTTAAATTAGAAAATATGTGCCATATGGGCAGTCTCTTTGCCAACGTGGGCCCAGGTCCAACGCATGTAGTATTAAATGGGACCTGGGCCATCTTACTCCGATATTGGGCCTGGTTCAACGTTCAATTCGCAGCAAACGGATTCGAGTTCGATTTAGCATACACAAGTTATCGCCAATTGCATTACATGATGAAGCTAAACACAATACTTCAAATTTTGAGCGAGTGGGCTGCCTACAATTATTAACTACCTATTGCTGACAATATTGAAACCTTTATAACTAAGGAACTAACGAGTTTCAACAGGCAGATTCAAAATAAAGAGAATCAGGATATCTTCATCTTATTCCAATTGTTTAACTAGTTTTGACAATAATGGGCATGCTTAACTTATTCGAGAAAGTACAGTTAACTTGGAAGTTTGATTTCTAAGTCCATGCTACTGAAATTAGTATTAAATTATCAAATTTACAACTAAAAAAGCGACATTTCTGGTCCAATACAGTCACTATCAGATGCAAAATCCACAATCCGCATACTTCATTGAATTACAAAAATAGATTATACAATTACTTATTGCTTATCTACTAAGTTTAAGATACAGTAAGTATTTAATTACTCGAGCATTTCTTTCTCCTTTACAGCTACATCACAGTGCGACTCGAAAGTGTACCTAGTATAGGAAGCAAAAGAAGAGGAAGATCAGCAGAACAGCGGTAGCATACAATAGCCAGCAACAAACAGCAACAACCAGTAAATAGAAAACCTGGGGATAGATTTAAAACCAACAGAAAATCCAGCAGAACCCAATGAAACAGTAACAGCTAATCCAATAGCACAATCCAGGAAATACCACTCGAAACCCAGCAAACCAAAGTGCAATCACAGGCAGAAACAGAAGGGAACTAGATGCAAGAAATGCAATAGAACAGTTCTGATTCTCTGTTCTTTAACACCAAAACAGAAACACTCTCAAACTACCTAAACTTTTAGTGTAAAAATTCAGCCTAGACTCTCTGAAAAATAACTGTAAGAAAACAGCCTACTTAGACTTTTTAACTCTGAATTCTTGTTAGAAAATCCAGCCTATTTTTTCACTCTTTAATTACTGAACTCTTTGAGGTAAAAGTCAGCCCCTTTTCTAGTCCTAAATGACCCTATTTATAGCCTAAAACATACCTCTAAGGTCTGTCTTGAAAACCCCCAGATTCTAAGCTCAGCCCATACCCTCTTAATCCCCACTCCTAAGTTTCTTTTCTTGTGTGAAACTATTTGGTTCCCCACACTTACATGATTTGTCCCCTATTGTTTCAATCAAGAGTCATGGGGTGATTAAAGTATTCCTATTAACTCCCCATGCTCTTATGTCTTGTTCCCCATTGCTTTTAAACTAATGACATTTATTACCACTAGACACCCTTAAGCTTAAACTGATTAGAACTCTATTAAAACCCAAAATTACCCCTTAAATCCCCTGTATATTACATGCCCTGCCCAAACCTCATTAGTCTGATGTTACACCTATATATGTTCAAACCCAAAAACTGATTTCTGGTTGATCTATCTACAGCTATAAGCCAACTCCTAGTACTAAATTCACACAAGTGATTCACAGCAAGAAACCAAATCAACTCAAAAAAGGGGTATCAATCAGATGGAATGAGTTGGTCATATTGGGAACCAATCCTGACCAACTCAAACCAAATGATCAAACGGGGAGTTGATAATGCAAGCTAGGATTGAAGGAGTACCAATCAGGGCATCTCAGTACAAGTTTAACACAAAAAAGAAGCAGGCTAGTAATCATATTGGAATGAACAAAAGTGGCATATTATCATGATTCTTCTACCCTTCAATCAGAAAACTAATCGACGACACTTGTTCAATAGATTCCATATATACAAATAACAAACCAACAGAACCAAATAGAACAAATCCAGGTGACTTACGTGGTTTTGACAAAAATAGGGAACTATCATGAAAATGACTACTCTACCAAACATATTCTAATCGACTATATGGCTTATCCTATACTCGACTATGAACAGAAGAAAGATTCGACCAAATAAAAGGTCAGGTTGGAGATGGACAGAACAGTTGATACAAAAATTGAAAAATCAATAAACCAAACTAAACAGATAAACAGATATAGCATGAACATAGAACAAAGGGGGAAAAGAAAAAATACCTCAGTAACCAGAAACTAGACGACCCAGATTCGAACTCAGACTCGAACAGTTTGAGGTCGAACGGACCTTAATCGAGTGTTCTCAACTGAGAACACTTCGACTGAGGTCTGTTAGACCCCAAATCTTCCTTTAATTTGGACATAATCCATGGTTTGGGCTTTCTAGGGTTCTTACGTTCGATCTGGGGTTCAAACGTTTCTAGCCAGATTCGAACTAAACCAAGAGTGGTTTGGTAACGAGGGAGGTCAGGGGCATGTCTGGTGTGAGTTTGGGGTTCATTAGATGAACTAGGGTTTTTTTTATCAAACCTTTGATTGATTATTCGAGACGGTTGGCAATGATTCGAGGTTAGTGGACCATGGATTTGGGTTGAGGGTGGTCAGATGGTTAAGGGGTGTTATTTTGGGCGAGGTTGTAGGTAGCGTCGCCACCAGGGGATCTTGTGGCGGTGCTAGGGTTCCTGACTGTAAATCGATATTCGAGGAGATAGGCTGGGATTTGAAGGATGATGAGGGTGGCATGAAGATGGGAAGGTTGAGGTGGTTCTGTGGTGTAAAGATGGGTTAGTTTGGTGACTAACCGCCGCCGCCGCGGGCGATTTCTGGCAGGCGGTCAGCGGCGGAGCAAGGCGGAGGAAGACGAATCTGTCTCTGAGGGTGAGAGACGACGAGGGAGGGGGTTTGGCTTTAGGGGGCTGGGTGTGTTTTAGGTTTATATAGGAAAGGGAACGATTGATCTTGGCCGTTCGATCAAGAGAGATTGACGGCCAGGATCTCTTACTTAAAGGGAACGACACCGTTTGGCTTAAGTTACGAGACTGGGTCGGTCATAGACGGGAACGGGTCGGGTTGTGAGGGATGCTTGGAACCGTTAGATCACAGGAAATAAACCGTTCAGATTTGACACCTGGAACGACATCGTTTGAGCTTGGTCAGAAGCTGAACTGGACCGTTAGATCTGTTTGATCAACGGCCTAGATTCGAGACACAGAAACGGCATTGTTTGAGGCATCTGAGAGGTCAGGCAACTAGACTGGATCAATGGTATTGAGAGTGGGCCTTGGACTTTAATTTAAAATTGGCCCAACCGAGTTTTGCCCAATATTTTCATTCTTCTTCTTTTTCTTTAATTTTCTTTTAATTCCTAAAAACCAAAATTCCTAAATTAAATGGTAACATCAAAAATTAATTCAAAATGCTAATTAACTCTAAATAATAAATATCACACATAATTAAGCAACAATTTAAAATAAAATCACACAACTAGACCTTAAATGTTAAAAATGCAAAGTACATATTTTTGTGATTTTCTTTCTTTTAAAGCCAAATTATGGTTTAATTAATTCCTAATTGCACAATTAGATCCTAAGTGTGCATGCAACATATATTTTTTGTATTTTTCGTTAATTTAACAAATAAACATGCACGCACAAAATGCAAACAATAAAAGAAAAATAACACAGAATTCACAATAATTGCAAATGACACAAAACTATTTCATTTTGAATTTTTTGGGAGTAGTTCTCGTATAGGGCAAAATCATGTACTTACAGCTGCCCCTCTTTGTCCGAAAACACGAAGAGTTTTTGTGCAAAGATAAAGTGAGCGAGCGATTTTTGCCCGTTTGAGTACTCCGTGCGAAGCATTTTTTTGAAAGATTTGACCGAACCTTTGCTTCAAAAGGTCTCCTACATATCCCTGGCTAAAAGGGAATCAGGTCAATGTAGTTCGGGAATTTTCGGTAGCTGGGACTACCATGAGACTGCGGTTTCACTATTACTGTTGTTGCTANCGCCTTGCTTTCTTGTTGACTGCTTCCTCTGATGTTTCTTTCTTCTGACTTGACTCGTCGGCCTCTCTTGATTGCCGAACTTGGACTGTTTACTTCCTTCTTGTGGGCTTTGCATTATTTTTCTTCGAAGCTTGAACTAACCATCACTGCCTTCCTTTTGGTTTCTGAATTTGGATTTATGCTGGGGATTTTTTGTTGTAACCTTTCGTTCTTGACTACTGACTTCCACACTTGAAATGTAAAGACTGGAATGTATTCCCTTGTTCTCCAGGTGGGCGCCTGACTACCAAAACTTGAATTGTATTCCCTTGTTTTCCAGGTGGGCGCCTGACTGCTAAAACTTGAAATGTATTTCCTTGTTCTCCAGGTGGGCGCCTGATTGCTGAACTTGAAATGTATTCCCTTGTTCTCCAGGTGGGCGCCTGACTACCAAAACTTGAATTGTATTCCCTTGTTTTCCAGGTGGGCGCCTGATTGCTGAAACTTGAAATGTATTTCCTTGTTTTCCAGGTGGGCGCCTGACTGCTAAAACTTGAAATATATTCCCTTATTATCTAGGTGGGCGCCTGATTGCTAAAACTTGAAATGTATTCCCTTCCTATCCAGGTGGGCGCCTGATTGCTGAAACTTGAAATGTATTCCCCTGTTTTCCAGGTGGGCGACTGACTGTTAAAACTTGAAATATATTCCCTTGTTATCCATGTGGGCGCCTGACTGCTGAACTTGAAATGTATTTCCTTGTTCTCCAGGTGGGCGCCTGACTGCTAAAACTTGAAATGTATTCCTTTGTTCTCCAGGTGGGCGCCTGATTGCTGAACTTGAAATGTATTTCCTTGTTCTCCAGGTGGGCGCCTAACTACTAAAACTTGAATTTTATTCCCTTGTTTTCCAGGTGAGCGCCTGATTGTTGAACTTGAAATGTATTCCCTTGTTCTCCAGGTGGGCGCCTGATTGCTAAAACTTGAAATTAATTCCCTTGTTCTCCAGGTGGGCGCCTGACTACCAAAACTTGAATTGTATTCCCTTGTTTTCCAGGTGGGCGCCTGACTACCAAAACTTGAATTGTATTCCCTTGTTTTCCAGGTGGGCGCCTGATTGCTAAAACTTGAAATATATTCCCTTGTTATCCAGGTGGGCGCCTGACTGCTGAACTTGAAATGTATTCCCTTCTTCTCCAGATGGGCGCCTGACTGCTAAAACTTGAAATGTATTCCCTTGTTCTCCAGGTGGGCACCTGACTGCTAAAATTTGAAATGTATTCCTTTATTTTCTAGGTGGGCGCCTGATTGCTAAAACTTGAAACGTATTCCCTTGTTCTCCAGGTGGGCACCTAACTGCTAAAACTTCAAATGTATTCCCTTGTTCTCCAGGTGGGCGCCTGATTGCTAAAACTTGAAATGTATTCCCTTTTTCTCCAGGTGGGCGCCTGACTATCAAAGCTTGAATATATATTCCCTTGTTATCCAGGTGGGCGCCTGATTGCAACTATGATTGCTTCCCTCAAACTGGTGTTTGGTTTCTCTGAAACCTGCTGGGGATAACACTGCTGGGGAGTTATTCTCCTTTTCTTAAGACTGATTGTTTCCCTTCTTTCAACAATGGTGGGGATGATACTGGTTCAAAGACCACTACCTTTAAAACTTGGGTTATCCTGCTTCTCCCAAGATTGTTTTCTTTAAAATTTGTATTGCCTCCTTCCATAAACTGCTGGGGACTCCACTTCCTTCAAAGCTTGTGTTATCTTCTATCCTCCCCAAATAGGTATCTGATTTCAAGAAAATTTTTGCAATGAGAGAAAAATTTCTGCCCCAGTTTGATAATCTTCTTTTTGGCCTATTTTTCCTCCATCGATAACATTTCCTCTCCCTTCTTCAAATCAAAGAAAAATTTGTTAGTTTAAAACGTGGTGAGTGGTCGTGACACTCCCGCTGGGGATGGTTTTTCCCTTTCTCTTTTCCTTGCTCTGCGTTCCCAAAACTTGTTGGGGGAATGTTGTTATTTGCTGGGGATGATATCATTTGTTCGGGATGATATTCCTGCTGGGGGATGGCTTTTCTTTCTCCCCTCCCCGCTTTGTGTTGTCCGACCATCTCGGTTAATAATCTGCCACGTAGGCTCCCTCTTCTCGAGGATCCTTATTCACAAATCTCTCAACTGTTGTTGTTTTTTTTTCCTGCTTTTCTCCATACTTTCCCTAAAATCATAGACCAATCCATCATTTGGTCTTGCAACAAACGTCTTTTCATTTTATTGCCTTATCTCTGGCCTATTCATATTTTGCTTCGCACCATTATGGCAGTTGGTAGTAAGCTCTGAAAAATCCTTCTCAGAAACAAACTACTGGAGAAAAAGTCTTTAAACAAAGAAATGAAAAGTGATGACTTCAAAAAGATAGAAAAGATAAAGTCTTTCTGAACAAATGTTGGAGAGAGGAAAAAGGAAAAGAACTTATCTACATGGTATAACCGATCCCAACGATCATGTCGTGCATTCAGGATTAATCAACCTATTCTATTTGTATCAATCAATTTTTGATGGCCTCATTTTGCTAGGGATGAACAGGCACCCAACTCTTTTGCCAAATGCGGATCCTTTCCACCAATCTTATCTTGCCGCCTCATAGTGCCCTTCGAGGGGGTTTTCACTAATAACACTCTCTCATTTTTCTCAACTCCTGTCGCCTTATGGTGCCTGTGAAGGTTTTCACCATAAGACTCTCTCATTTTGTTTCTCTCAGCTTTTGTCGCCTTATGGTGCCCGTGAAGGTTTTCACCGATAAGACTCTCTCTTTTCCTTTCTTTCTCAACTGGGGATTGGAGTGTTACCAATAAGATTCTCCTACTGGGGATTCTTTCGGCTATCAATTCCCTTAGCTCATGATCCTCTTTCAGTCGGGTATCAGTGTGTTATTTTCGGCTTTCATTTGCCTGACTTTGAACCTTTCGGATACAGATCGGGAGGTCTTTTTTGGACATTAATGTGGGTTTTCGTATGGGGCTAAAACAAAGGGATATCAAAAGATTCAAAATAGCTTAATGGGTAAAACATTACAACTCTTGGAATCAAACTTTTTCCAAAATTAAAACATAACTTCTGCCCCAGTTTTCTTGCCTGGGGGATTTTTGATTTTTATTACACTATGACCGAGCCGTGAGGCACCTACGTATCCTATTTGAGGAATCAAGTCGAACGTAGTTCACTTGATTCCTTTGTTTTTCTTGTGAATTTCCTTTTTATTTTTGTTATTATTTTTTCTTTCTTTTCTTTCCTTCTTTTCTTTTCTTCTCTTTTTTTTTTCATTTTCACCAGTGATTCCAAGAGAGGGGTATAAAAGAAAAATAAGGCTCAAAGGGGGAGGCAAAGGTTAGAGTGTTTGGATAAAAGAAAAATTACCTCCATCATTTCAGTCTCCGATAAATGCCAAATACAAACAAACAAACAACCAACAATTACAATCAAGGAAATCATACATAATATCTCTTGACTGCATCAGAATTGATAGCCATGTCGATACATCTTCCCTCGACATCTGTCAAACACAAAGCACCATTGGATAACACTCTGGTTATAATGAATGGTCCTTGCAAATTTGGGGCGAACTTGCCCTTTGCTTCGGCCTGATGTGGCAGGATTCGTTTCAGCACCTGCTGTCCCACTTCAAATTTCCTGGGACTCACCTTCTTGTTATACGTTCTTGCCATCCTCTTTTGATACAATTGCCCATGACATACTGCTGCCAATCTCTTTTCATCAATCAAGCTCAACTGCTCCAATCGGGTTTTGACCCATTCATCATCATCAATCCCAGCCTCAGCGACGATCCGGAGGGACGGAATTTCAACCTCTGCTGGTATCACTGCTTCAGTTCCGTATACCAACGAATAAGGAGTTGCACCTACTGAAGTACGAATAGTAGTGCGATAACCTAACAGTGCAAATGGCAACTTTTCATGCCATTTCCTAGACCCTTCTACCATCTTCCTCAATATCCTCTTTATATTTTTGTTGGCTGCCTCAACCGCTCCATTCGCCTTGGGCCGATATGGGGTGGAATTATGGTGTGTAATCTTGAACTATTGATAGACTTCTTTCATCAAACTACTGTTAAGATTAGCACCATTGTCCATGATGATCACCTTTGGTATCACAAATCTACAAATGATATGGGAATGAACAAAATCCACCACTGCCTTCTTAGTTACCGACTTGAAAGTCTTAGCCTCAACCCACTTAGTGAAATAATCGATGGTTACCAGAATGAACCTGTGACCGTTGGAAGCTGCCAGCTCAATAGGTCCAATGACATCCATGCCCCATGCAACAAATGGTCATGGTGCTGACATTGTATGCAATTCTGTTGGCGGAGAATGAATCAGATCTCCGTGTATCTGACACTGATGGCATTTCCACACGAAATTGATACAATCACGCTCCATAGTGAGCCAATAATACCCTGCTCGAAAAATCTTCTTTGCCAATACATATCCGCTAATATGTGGCCCACAAACTCCGGCATGTACCTCTGTCATCACTGTCGTGGCTTGACAAGCATCTATACATCTCAGCAAACCCAAATCTGGGGTTCTTTTGTTCAACACTCCTCCACTGAGGAAAAATCCATTTGCCAATCGCCGAATGACTCTCTTTTGATCTTCGGTGGCCTGCTCCGGGTATATCCCCATCCTGCAGTATTCCTTGACATCATAAAACCATGGCTCGCCATCCATTTCTTCCTCTATCATGTTGCAATAAGCATGCTGATTACGAACCTGAATATGCAACGGGTCAACATGAATCTTGTTCGGATGGCGCAACATTGATGCTAAACATACCAAAGCATCGGCAACCTCATTGTGAATTCTTGGGATGTGCCTGAACTCCACAGATCGAAATTGCTTGCTCATATCGTGCAAACATTGTCGATATGGTATAAGCTTCAAATCTCATATTTCCCATTCACCCTGAATCTGATGTACCAGGAGGTCCGAGTCTCCCAAGACCAAGACGTCCTGGACATCCATGTCTGCAGCTAACTGTAAGCCCAAGATGAATGCCTCATACTCAGCCATGTTGTTGGTATAATAGAAAAGTAGTTGAGCTGTAACAGGATATTGATGTCCTGTTTCAGAAATGAGTACCGCTCCTATTCCAACTCTTTTTGCATTTGCGGCTCCATCAAAGAAAAGCTTCCATCCTGGTTGCTCAGTCGATTCCAACTCTTCTATATGCAACACTTCTTCATCAAGAAAATACGTCCTTAAGGGCTCGTATTCTTTATCAACAGGATTCTCAGCTAAGTGATCAGCCAATGCTTGGGCCTTCATGGCCGTCCTCGTCACATAGACGATGTCAAATTCCGTGAGTAATATCTGCCATTTTGCTAACCTTCCTGTGGGCATAGGCTTCTAGAAAATATACTTCAGTGGATCCAAGCGCGAAATGAGATAAGTAGTATATGATGACAGAAAATGTTTCAGCTTTTGTGCTACCCAAGTTAGGGCGCAACATGTCTTCTCAAGTTGAGTGTACTTAACCTCATATACTGTAAACTTCTTGCTGAGATAATAGATGGCTTGCTCCTTTCTTCCTGTAATGTCGTGTTGCCCCAGTACACAACCAAATGAATTCTACAGTACCGTTAGATAGAGAATCAACGGTCTTCCCGATTCAGGTGGGACCAACACAGGTGGATTTGATAGATACCCATTTATTTGGTCGAATGCTTCCTGACATTCGGCCGTCCATTCTACCGCAGCACCTTTCTTCAATAGCCGAAAAATAGGTTCACAAGTCGCCGTGAGTTGAGCGATGAACCTGCTGATATAATTCAACCTTCCCAACAGACTCGTTACTTCTGTTTTGTTCTTCGGCGGTGGCAATTCTTGGATGGATTTGATTTTTGACGGGTCTAGTTCAATGCCCCGCCGACTAACAATGAATCCCAATAGTTTTCCAGACGGAAGAGCTTAATATCGTACCTTCGAAGTCTTTGGAAGAACATCCTTAGGTCTGCCACGTGGTCTTCCTGGTGCTTGGATTTTATGATCACATCATCTACGTACACCTCAATCTCTTTGTGTATCATGTCATGAAACATGGTAGTCATTGCTCTCATGTACGTTGCCCCAGCGTTCTTCAAACCAAAAGGCATTACCCGGTAGCAATAAGTCCCCCACGGTGTAATGAAAGCTGTCTTTTCTGCATCTTCTTCATCCATCAGGATCTGATGATACCCAGCATAGCAATCCACAAAAGAACCAATCTCACGTCCGGCACAATTATCGATCAGAATGTGGATGTTGGGTAATGGAAAGTTATCCTTAGGGCTTGCCCTATTCAGATTGCAGAAATCGACACATACCCTGATCTTCCCATCTTTCTTCGGCACTGGCACCATATTGGCCAACCAGCCAGGATATCGAGTGACCCGAATTACCTTTGCCTGCAGCTGCTTGGTTACTTCTTCTTTAATCTTCACACTCATGTCTGTCTTGAACTTCCTTAATTTTTGCTTGACGGGAGGGCATGCCGGTTCAATGGGCAATTTGTGAACCACTAGATCGGTGCTTAAGCCTGGCATGTCATCATACGACCATGAAAAAACATCTTTGAATTCAACGAGTGCTTTGATTAGTTCCTCCCTAATGTTCGGCTCAAAATTTGAAGGCTGATTTTGGTTTCCCTGAGATTGTCCGCATCCCCTAAATTGACAGCTTCAGTGTCATTCAAATTGGGCTTGGGTTTCTCTTCGAATTGGCTTAATTCTCTGTTTAGCTCTTCAAAGGCTTCATCCTCATCGTATTCCGATTCATCATCATAATTGACCTCTTTTACAATTAATTCGGAATTAGATTGATTTTTTAGACTAGGTTGAAGATCCGTTGTGCATGTCATGTCATTAGAACCAGTATAAAGA
>MU699860.1:10676-22528 GCA_026770625.1 Nicotiana glauca | reverse complement strand
CTTATGTTTTATTCTTGTTATCTCATGAAAGGGTTTCTAGCTCATTTACTCATGATAGTATGATAAGAAAGATATGTTACATTGGTACCTGGTTGAGTAAGGCACCGGGTGCCTGTCGCGGCCCATCCGGTTTGGGTCATGACAAGTTCCTCGACTTCATGATGTCAAATCGAGGTATCGAAATCAACCCCGATAAGATTAAGGCTATCGAGGATATCATGATCGTGGATAGTGTGAAAGTCGTACAAAGGCTAACAGGGCGAATAGATGCCTTGGGTCGATCATTTCAAGGTCGTCGGATCGGAGATACCGGTTCTTTTCCTTGCTCAAAAAGAAAAAGGACTTCACATTGACCCCGGAATGTCAGCAAGCCTTAGAAGAATTAAAGCGATATTTGTCGAGCCCGCCTTTGCTTCATACCCCGAAGGTAGATAAAAACTTTTACCTATACTTGGCAGTGTCTGAGATAGTGGTAAGTGGGGTACTGGTTCGAGAAGAGCAAGGAATGCAATTTCCTGTTTATTACGTAAGCCAAACTCTAGGAGATGCTGAAACTAGGTACCCTAACTTAGAAAAATTGGCACTTGCATTGATAAGCACATCTACAAAGCTAAAGCCATATTTTCAATGCCATCCTATATGTGTATTAACCACCTACCCCCTTCGAAATGTTTTGCATAAGCCCGATCTATCAGGCCAATTAGCCAAATGGGCCGTCGAGCTTAGTGGGTACAATATCAAATATTAACCTCGAATGGCCATCAAGCCTCAAATCCTAGCTGACTTCGTGGCCGATTTTATGCCGACCCTCGTACCCAAAGTAGAGAAAGAACTCCTACTAAGCTTGTGTACATCATCGGGGTATGGACCCTTTTCACAGATGGTGCCTCAAATATAAAGAGGTTCAGGCTTGGCATTGTATTAAAGCCGCCCACGAGTGATACCATTAGGAAATCTATCAAAACTCCAAGATTAACTAACAATGAGGCCAAGTATAAGGCCATGATTGCAGGTCTCGAGTTAGCTAAAAGCTTGGGATCAGAAGTCATCGAGGCCAAGTGTGATTCTCTCTTGGTGGTAAACCAAGTGAAGAAAAGTTTCGAGGTTCGAGAGGATAGAATGCAACGATACTTGGATAAACTACAGGTAACTTTGCACCGCTACAAGGAGTGGACTCTGGATCATATGCCTCGAGAGCAAAACAGTGAGGCCGATGCACTTGCTAATCTGGGATCCTCGGTCTAAGAAGATGACATCGTTCTAGAGACTGTCATCCAATTATCGAGGTATGTGGTTGAAGAGTCTCATGCCGAGATAAATTTAACGAGTTTAACATAGGACTAGAGGAATAAGTATATCGACTATTTAAAGAGTGGAAAACTCCTATCGGATCACAAAGAATTGAGGACCTTACGAGCCAAGACTGCTAGGTTTGCATTAGATGAAGATGGAATATTATACCGAAGAACATTCAATGAACCATTGGCGGTATGCTTCGGGCCAGGGGACACCAATTATGTCCTACGATAAATCCACGAAGGCACTTGTGGGAACCATTCCGGTGCCGAATCTTTGGTCCGCAAAATTATCAGAGCAAGTTACTATTGGAATAGCATGGAAAAAGATACTAAGGAATTAGTCAAAAAATGTGACAAGTGTCAACGATTTGCACCAATGATCCATCAGCCGGATAGCTCCATTCGATCCTATCCCCGTGGCATTCCATGAAATAGGGAATGGACATAGTTGGACCACTACCAACGGCCCCAAGTAAAGCTAAGTTTATTTTGTTTATGACTGATTACTTTTCTAAGTGGGTGGAAGCACATGACTTCGAGAAATTCCAAGAAAAGGAAGTTATTGACTTTATTTGGGACCACATCATATGCCGATTCGCGATACCCGCCGAGATCGTATGGGATAATAGAAATAAATTCATTGGCAGCAAGGTAACAGAGTTCCTCAAAGCACATAAAAAAAAGGATCTTATCAACACTGTACCACCCAACTGGAAATGGACAGGCCGAGTCAACAAACAAAACTATCATTCAAAACCTGAAGAAAAGGTTAGACGACGCAAAGGGAAATGGAGAGAAGTTTTGTTCGAGGTCCTTTGGGCATATCAGACAACATCGAAGTATAGCACGGGGGCCACCCCATTTTCTCTAGTATATGGTTCTGAGGAACTCATCCCCGTCGAGGTCAGAGAAACCAATGCCAGGTTTTGACATGAATCGGAGGAGTAAAATCACGAGGCCATGAATGCTAACCTCGAGTTATTAGATGAAAAGCGAGAAACAACGCTTGTTCGGATCACCGCATAGAAGCAAGAGATCGAAAGATACTACAATAGAAGGACCAACGTTGGACACTTTTGAATCGGGGACTTAGTTCTACGAAAGATCACCCTCAATACTCGAGACCCTAATGAAGGGAAACTAGGCCTGAATTGGGAGGGACCGTACCAAGTCATCAGAGTTGTCGGTAAAAGAACTTACAAACTTAGCACTATGGAAGGTGAACAATTGCCAAACAATTGGAACATATCATTACTCAAACGATACTACCGCTAAGGTATGACTTTATCCTTTGTCCATTTGAGTTTAAAACTAACTTATTACAGATTTTCGATTGAAGGTATCGAATGTACGCGATCTCGAAGACACCCTTTTCTACACGAAGGCCTTAGGTTTAAAGCATCGTTGCACTCTTTTTCCCTTAGATAGGATTTTGTCACAAATAGGTTTTACTGGCAAGGTTTTTAATGAGGAACAATTACGTGCTACCTAAGGAGAACTCAACAATATCCAAGGCTTCTTTTCAATCAACCTCGAATACTTGGGGGGCATCACCCACGGAGGTTATATTTTCAAGGAAAATATTTCACGCCTAAGAGGGCCTCGATAGTGTCCATATTTTCAAGGAAAATATATATCATTGCTCTTGGACTTGTTCCCCGATAGCTTTTCGACTGTGTCCATATAGAATAGTCGAGTCCCAACGGCAAAACATGTACGCATGTAACAAATTATTTGAAGAAGCATTCCGTTTATATCAAAAACACTTTGTGTCTCAAAGAAGTCTACTATTATACAAGCTCTACACTTATAATATTACAGGAAATGGATCAAGAGCCAAACCATAAGAGCACCCCCGAATACTCGGTGACTGTCATCGACAGTCAATGCATCTGAGTCACCAAAAACTCAGACTCATAAGACCACAAAGACGCATTCCCACGAAACAAAGGCCATGGCCAATATACTCGGGGACTAACTTTTCAAACAAGTTCGAAAAGCTATCGGGGAACAAGTCCAAGAGACACCCGAAGGCTACGACCAAATTAAAGGCTACAGACATATTAAAGACTACGGTCATATAAAAGTCTACAGACGAAATAATGTGGCTTGGAGACGTCCGACTTCCGCCATAAATTAAAGGAGTTCAAACACTTTGAAAAAACCGGTTAAATCAGGCTACCCTCGGCAAAAGAAAAAAGGCTTCGATAAATTCAGCCTCGAATAATATAAAGGCTTCGATAACATCAGCCTTCAAAAAAACCTCAAGAGGTATTCGATTATATTAATACAAACAAACTATCAATAAGGTTCCGATCCTTCTAAAAACCCAAAGGGTACAAAAAATACATGCAAAGGCATAATTAAATTTTCACTAAGTCTTTTAGTTGAAAAGAGGGGAAAATTATATAGTCGTTCTAAAGGCCGAACTGGCCCAACTAAAGAGCCCAAGGGCCAATTTAAATAGCCTAAGGGCCGATATATAAGAGCCTAAGGGCCAACCTCGAAAGGCTTAAGGGCCAAAAACGTATAGTTCGAGACTCTGTTCTCACTCGACTCAGACTCGAGAGTCACGATATCCCAAGCTCACATCAAATTGATTTAAACTTAGCTCAAGGATTATTATATATATCGATAAAGACCCAAAGGTTTAATATGTCCCGAGTCCAAACCAATTCTCGAGCCAATCTTTCAAGTTATGCAATCAAAGTATTCTATAAATAAAGACAAATGAAATCCATCACAAGCAAAAAATGAGATAAAAAGTTCCTCTTGTATTTCCAAAAGATATTTACACAAGGGATACTTGCACGAAAAAAAAAAAGAAAACCTAAATCTACTTCGGGGTCACATCTTAGGCAACTGAATCTTCAGGAGCTGCATCTTCGAGAGCCTCACCCTCGGGGACTTCATCTTCGTCTCCTCCGCTCTTGGATCCACTGGCCGATTCATCCTCATCAGAAAGCAGAGCGATAACCTCTTCTTCTAAAATATTCCCTCTTTCAATATCAGCTGAGAGATCGAAGCCGCGAGTATGTACCTCCTCGAGGGTTACCCTCCTGGACTGTCACCTAGCGTGGTCAAGTGAACTTGATAACTTAACTTCGGTTGCAGAAGAGATCTATTTTGCTCGATTATTAGCCGCTTCAGCGTCGGCTTGATGAGAGGATATAATTGCCTCGGCATCAGATGGACCTTGGCCAGCAGCGGACTCAGCTTTAAGCTCCTCAATTTTGCGGCCTCGAGCCAGGCTCTCCTCCTTCACACTTTTAAAATGACGTTTAAGTGAATCCAGCGGCTCCCGAATATTTTCTTTCTCAGAGGCAAGAAGGTCCATGCCTTGCCTCCACCCTAGGGTCTCGGCCTCGTTCATCTTGAGCTCTTCACGAAGCTGCTCCACCAGCTCCCCCTTTGGCTGAAACTGCAAAGAAAAAGTGTTAGAAGACCAACTGTGCAAGTCCATAACAAAACGTGAGAGGGAACATTACCTCTTCGATAAGCTCGGTTCATTTTTGTCAAGCCTTTGCCAATTCGGCTCGAAGATCGCTAATTTCCTCCTCTTTCTTGACATAGAGGGTTTTAAGACTGTCCATCTCTTCCGAGATCTTCTTGATCTCAGCCTCACATCGAGCAATATCAGCTTGAGACTTGGAAAATGCCCTTTTATGGAGCACCACAACCTTCATAAAAAAGGGGAAAATGTTAGACTCAGAACAGCAAAACATAGGCGTAATTCTAAAGGACAAAATACTTACTTGTTTGAAGAGTCAACGAGCCTCATCAAAGATGAAAGAAGCATCTGGGTCAGGGCCATCTTCAACCCATGCGAGGCATTCTCGAAAAATGTCATGCCCTTCGTGACTTGCCCCCACTTTAGAAGATCTTATGTTCTGAGCATCTCGGATATTCCCCTCGGAGAACTCGGGACCAGGCGAAGAGTCATCCACATTGATTACCCCAAGTGATCCACTCAAAGCATTTTCTTCTATTTGAAGGGGCTTGGGATCGGGTCCCTCCGCTTCGCCCTCCAAATGGACTCCTAGGCGAGGTGCCTTTTTGGGGCCTGATGGCTCGGGGACTTTGCTTGAACTCCCCTCGGAGATATCTTCGGCTCTAGAATGAACCGTATCAACCACCACCGGTTCGACAGACTTCAAAGCACTGATATTTCCTCTTTTACGAGATACCAACAGACAGTCACCATCTTCTTCTTCCTCTTGATCCCGAAGGCGTCAGGCCATTTCCAAAGATAAGGCAACTGTATCAGCCTTGGACTTTCGAGTCGCGCTTTTCTTGGGCTTTGAGGGATTTGCAGGTGACTCCCTTTTTCTTTTATTTTCTTTTCTTTAGGAGGCTTCGAGAGCTCTTCTTCACTAGCCGTGGCCAGCGGCATAGCAACGATGTCTCCGAGACCTACACAAAAATGAAGTAAATATTCCACTAAAGAAGTACAAATGAACAAACAAGAAAACTCACCATGTTTTTTAGCCTCCCATCAGTCCTTGGCCAAATCTCGCCAGCAACGCTTTGAATACGAGGAAGTGGAAGCTAGTTTTCGGACCTAATCTTCAAGGTTCGGGACCGCACCAGGAAACCAAACAGTAGCTGCACCATCGGAAAGGGGTTAGACTAAGGGAAAAGATAAATCCGAGAAAAAGAAGAGAAAGCAGGGTATAAACCTACTATGTACTTACGTTTCATGTTCCACTCCTCGGGGAACAATATCCAATCAGCAGGAATCAGGTCGGAGGTCCTGATTTGGACAAACCGGCTTATCTACCCTCGGTGTTTGTCCTTATCAATACTGGAGAAAAGAGATTTCAAGGATCAGTGTTGTAGTTTTATCAAGCCACCACGATAAAGTCAAGGACTATACAATCTGATAAAATGGTCGAGGGTGAAATGCATCCCCTCGACCTGACTCGAAAAAAACCTGATCAAATGAACGATTCGCCAGAATGAAGGGTAGATTTGGCCAAGCATCACTCAGTATCGTTGGCAAAAATCAAGAATAACTGGATCTATGGGGCCCTGAGATGGAATTGCGGGGCCCAGCGTGAATGGATAGGTATACACGCTTAAGTACCCCACTTTATATGTAGTGATATCCTCCTCTGGGGAAGGGATCACTATTTCTTTTCTCCCACTTGCAGTCCTTTTTTTACTTGCACGACCTCGTCCTTGGTTATCAAACAGACATATCGAGACATGGGCTCGCATCGACCTGGTGTCGATACATGTTTCTTGATCTTGAAATCGGATGTTATTTCACATGTCGGGGTAATACACTCCTCAATACGAGGGGGAACTACCGGTTTACTCTTGGTCGGTCGAGAAGATGAAGAAGCTTTTTCTTTTTGAGGAACCGATTTAGATGTCTTAGCTATTATAATGCGGAAATTCAAGAAAATGGAGAATGTTGATAATGAAGTAAGAGCTAATAGAAGAGAAGGGAGAATTAAGAGAAATTGAAAAAGCTAATGAGACTTTGAGAACAATATGAGAACAAAGTTCGCAAGATTGTGAAGTTTATCTATTTGTAGAGGTCATATAAGCGTACTGAGGAAGCCAAAAATTCGACCGTAAGTTGCCTCCAATTAATGAATTTGGGAACCGCACGAAAAGCAACCTTTCAGTCACTTCAGCCGCTGACGTCACGAGATTGGCATCAGGATCAAGGCGTCGAAGGTTAATTCATTTCTTATCGACCTATTTCGAGTTCGAGCAAAGTGCTCACTCGACTAATAAGCCCAAGGGCTACCCGAGTTTGAGAAAATTCTCACTCAGGGACTATAAAAAAGCCTAAGGGCTAACTTTATTTCGAGTTCGAGCAAGTGCTCACTCGACTACTAAGCCCAAGGGCTACCTGAGTTTGACAAAATTCTCACTCGGTGATTATGTACGAAGCCTAAGGGCTAACTTTATTTCAAATTCGAGACCTTGCACTCACTCAAATCGGACTCAGGAGTCCCGATGTCCCGAGCTCGCATCAAATCAATTTAAACTTAGCTCGAGGATTAACAAGAACCTTAAGGGGTATTATATTGATCAATTAAAAACCTAAGGTTTTATTATATCCTGAGTTTGGTATTCGAACTAATCACCAAAGTTATACAATCAAAATTTTCACAAATAAAGACGCAATGGAATTCAACACGAACAAAAAATGAGACAAAGAGATCTTTTTATATTTCCAAAAGATGGGTACAAAATATATTTACAATATCCACAAAAGGTCCTTACACAGGAACAAAGAAGCAAAAAACAAAAGCCAAGAACCTAATCTACTTTTAAATCCATGTCCTCGAGAGCGGCATCTTCTGGAACCTCCTTCCCGAGGACCCCATTTTGATCTTTGGAAATGTTTATGTGCCTGAAGTGATTTAGGGCAGAAAACCCTCGATAAATGTAACTATATTCCCAACAGCGGGGATTGAGCATTCTGTTGAAAGTTTGGGCCATAATCCGTTAAAAAAGAGAGGCAAAAGAAAAAGACCAGAAAGGAAGACAAGAAGAAGTAGCTTCACCTTCTTTCACAAGAAAAATAAAAAAGGTTGCAAGATACACGAGCAATGATCCAAGAATGTTCATCCTTGGTACATTGTATCGGTGTAGGATGCAAAAGTTAGTAGATGATAGTGCCACCTCATTCCATGGAAAGCAAAAGGAATGAAGTGCCACACCAGGTTGAAGTTAAGAGAGATGAGCGGCAGGGTGAAGTTGGCATATTTTGTGATACGGGAAGGATTCTGCGCCCATCTCTCGTTGTTTCAAATCGAAGCTTTGAAAAGGAGAACCTTGGCATAACTGGTAAAGTTGCTTTCATGCGACCAAGAGGTCGCAGGTTCGAACCATGGAAACAGATGATTAGAGAAAGAAGTAAAGAACGGAAAGAATCAGAGTGAATGAAGATGAAATACGTACAGTTCTTTGTTCAACAGAGTATCCTCATATTTATAGAAAGGCGACGACGGTTCGGCGGCGTTAGCGGCCGACCAGTATTGGCGAGCATTTGAGTTTTTGGGGAAGCGTGCTGACGTGATATTTCCAATCACTTCAAGCGCCTATGTCAGGGCATGGCATCATTATAAGAAGCTCGGGAAAATCGAGGTGCAAATCATTTCTTATCTTATTTTAAGAAACGCAGGGACTATCTGTATACGGTCAAAATCATATGCCTCCGATTTATAGGCTCGAGGGTCCGTCATAGGCCCGAGTTCAGGCGAGATCGAGTTCGAGACTAGTGGACGAATATCAAGCTTGAGGACAGAGTGCAATCCCGGAGATAGGAGTACGAGGAATATCGGGGCCAAGTATGCTCGACCCCGAAATAATACCGTTATGAGTTTGTAACAGAATGAGCTAGATTCCTGCCATGTCCCCAAAATCGGCGCAAATCCCGGAACAGGATTGTACGATTCCGTACTAGGCAGTTAGACATGTGTATCAAGAATCTTCCTTACTGTAAATAGAAATATACCTTATTCGAGGATTCGCCTATTATATAAAGGGGACCCCAATCATTTGTAAGATCATCTTATCATTGAGAAAAGAATATACTCTCTACCTTTTTGTCTACTGTCCATCAGTATTGTCCTTTAGCTCTACTGTTCTTACTTAATTGTTCTTATTATTCTAAGCCTACCTCGAGGTCGCTAAGCTTGAGGTCACTGCTGCTGAGTAACATTGATTTGATTGACTTATCTCTTCCATTTCTACTTTATACTTCTTGATTATTAATTGGTGTTGAACCAAATCACATATCTTTAAACCCACAAATAAAATTTAATTGTTACTCGTATTTTCGAGGTAAACATTATTAACAAATCAAAACGATTACAATTAAAGAGCGCCTAATTCCACATAACAAAAATAATAATTTGTTAGTTGGTTTTTTAAGGGAAGACACTCAAGTCTCTGTATAATTGTTTATGCCCTTATTTGGCTTCAGAAAGCATTAGGATCCGTTATTTAACTTACGGGGCTCAAGCATCTTCGATTTATTTAGATGCCCCTATCGTCTTCGTTCAAATATGTTCTCTCGTCTTCTTTTTAAGAAATTGATAACATCATGAAAAAAGAGAGGTTCCAATCTTAAATAAAATCTACATATAAATATTCTCGAAAATTGAATAAGCGCTATAAGATTGAATATGATTAGTTTTGTCATATTTTCTTGTATTTTTGTGATTTCTCCATTTCAAATGAGCCTAATTGTTTGCAACTTCTTTTCTAGGCCGTGAAAAAGATCTCAAATGCATAATAATATTCAAAACTAAGCGACAAATGATAATTGTCTATAATTGTTAAGCATGGAAGGAGCTGTTAGTATTAAAGTAATAATGCAGATCTTTAATTCTTCTACTAAGTACTCTCAATTCTCATTAAATCCAATAATATGAGGCTGTAGACCTACATGGATATGCCAACAACCAATTATATTCTATTTTTCTCTTGCAACAGTGACATGAATTATAGCTAAACTTTAACAATTAAAACCAAAATACTCATAGTAGTAATAATTTTAACTTTGAACTACCCCTTCATATATTTTGTGGAAGAAATTATTGGTTGATCTGTCTGAACCATTGAGTTGGCCACCAGTAATAGAATAGACATTTGATAGTAATTATATATAGAAACTTACAAATTCTCACGGATCTTTATGCAAATAGCTGGCATGATTTCTAGATTTATATATTAATTATATATGGTTATACACATATTATATACGAATTATACATATATTATATATGTTGACAGTTATTTTTAATTTAGGTGATTAGATGGATATTTATATTAATTCTTCCCAATATTGGAGTTGCATTTGTCTTTAATCGCTTGGTTCTTTGGAGCCTTTCATTTCTGAATATTGAATTTTATAATGAATATTTGACCAACAAATAATAAATTACTTTCATGGTGAAAAGAAGTTCCACAACAACTCCATTCCAAGCTCCTAGACTTTCCCAAGTAATTAAATACTTATCGATGATTAATTAGCTAGAAATAAGCATATTGAAATAATAAACCCTGTTCATGTAGCTGTCTGCAATTTGATATAATTAAAAAGGGACCTAATTTTTGTGTATTTGCTTGCTATATTAACTTATGGCATGCAATATCACGCGTATCGACTATGTATGAAAAAGTTTACGCAAAACAAAACTTTGTTCTTTTTTATTTTTATAAAGGAATGAGGATTTTGTCTCCGACCTCAATTTGTTTGGGACTGAGACGTACGTAGTTAGTATTGTATTTGTGATATTTGAGCTAGTTTGCACAAATCGGAGAGAAAAAGGGCTCAACGAGAAGAGAAGTGTACCATGATAGAAGCAAGGAGGTCACATGCAACATGGATCACAACTCAACTTAATTTCACGAGGTATTTGCTATCGATCACCAGCACAAATACCGACTAACTTATTTGGATAATAATAACAATTTTTTTAAAAGATTTTACGATGATATTTTTTAGTTGAAAAGTCTCAGAAAAGTTCTTCACCCAAAAACTAATTAAGAAATTTTTTCTATAAAACTTTAAAAATTAGTTTTTTTTTTTGTGGGTTGTAAAAAATTGTTTTCGGCAGAGCATCTCTAATTTGACTGCTTCTCTCAAGGACCGCTGACGAAACCATAGTTTTAGGAGTATTAATCATAATCTTTGTCTCCACTTTGGTTGTTAATTGTTATATTCACCAATCACACACCTAATATTACATCTTTTTAAGGATTAAGGGACCTTGATTTTGGCATTAAAATCTAATTCTGTCTGTTTATTGGCCCAACTGGCCCTCCACCTACATGAGTTTCTCTATTAATTAGTGTCTCAAGACGAAACTTTCATTGTGCCACGTGAGGTCACTATTACTACTTAAATTCCACTGCCAGACTCGGATTCAGAATTTAAATCTTATGGGATCAACTTTCAAGGTTTTTATTGAATTCATTATATTTTTACAGTTATAAATTCATATCTACTATTTTTGTAATTTTAATAAAATTTTATATATAAATTTTTATTCCACGTCGAAAGTTTTAGGTTCATTTGAACCCGTCGGAACAACACTACATTCGCCCCTATCCACAACCAATCATTATTTTTTATGTAATTGTATAAATACAAAACTTCTACCCCGTTATATAATAGTTTTATTGTTTGTTATTAATGGCGGAGCCAAAAATTCTAAATAGAAAAGTTTAAAAATTGGAGATTTGCACAGATAGTAAATGCACTTGAGTATCAAGAGATTCAATAATTTATATAATAATTATATCTATACAATAAAATTGTATTTACCTATTTGTACAGTGGAACTTTTTGGCAAATAAGATATAATTGACCACTTTAATAAACCATGTTCAGACACTAGAGAAAATACTTAAAATGAGACGAGAATATATATTGTTCATCATATAAGCTAAAAGTCAAAAGATTATAGAAAATACTTTGAATAAGATCGAAGCACTTCAGTAGTTATACAAATTAGTGGAGAACTCCCAACTTAAGTCACCTCAGGTTTTCAATAAAACACTGCATATATATATATATAT
>MU699853.1:85709-100631 GCA_026770625.1 Nicotiana glauca | reverse complement strand
AATTGATCCTAAATCAAAGAGAAAATTTAATAATCCAAGATTTTAAAGCTAAGAATGTAAAAATGAGCCATTTTTATCATTTTTATTTTTTAATAAAGCAACTAACTAATTATCCTAAAATGTGAACAAAATCTAAATGCCATGCATGGTATTTTTTGATTTTTAATGGAAATAATATATGCACACTAATGCAAATAATTAGCAAAATTCTATGAAAAATCCTATAAAATTGCAAAAATTAAAAAAATTATTTTCTGATATTTTATGGGAGTAATTCATATATATGGCAAAAATCACGTGCTTACAGTTTTATCCTTCTAATAGCTTTGCTTTCCATACTCCTATAATATAAAAAATCGACACTACAAATAATATAATAAAAAAAAGCGGTAAAGTTGGGTTGCCTCCAAACAAGCGCTTGATTTAACGTCGCGGCACGACGCGAATCACTTTTTACCTCCACTTTGAACTTATGAATTGGACCCCATGTTTTGATTCAAGCTTATGATTATGTTCTTGGGGTGATACAAATTCTTGCGAGCCAAAAATTAAATAAATTCTCATGCACTTTTTTGGCTCTCGATTGAGGAGTGTCACCTTGCCTAGACGACCTTGAAAATTTCAAAATATAAGGCTCATCTACCACTTTTCTGGACTTTTTTTTTATGCTCGTAAGGATCCATTCCCCTTTAACCATCCGAACATAATGTAGAAAAGTGTTTGGAATGAGGTCCAATGTGCTCAAATACATGAACTTCAAGATTTTTAACCTCCTCAACACCAATCACACCAGAGTCAACTAAATTTGTATCTTCAATGTCCTTGGCTGACTTTAGTGTTACTTCTTTAACATCGGGATCCTCAAATTCTAGTTAGATAGATTGTTGGTGTTCTACTCTGACCTCCTCCATTAGCACCTCAATTTCTGTGTCTAATTCATGCTCTTCTTGGCTACTACCCCCGATATTGGCTTGTTGAGTACTAAATGCTTCAACTAGTTGACTCACTTGTGCGTCCAAGTTGAGAATAGTAACATCTTTCCTTTGTATGTGCAATTGTTTCTCATTATTTTGTTCTGCAAGGCACCTTAGCATATCCTTGATCTCTTTCAGGTCATCATTCTTGGGTTCTTGTTTCCTATTAACTTCACAAGAGAAAGCAGAACCATCATAGTAAGGGGTTGGGGGAGGATAAGAAATATAAGCACAACCATGAAAGTGACCTTCTTGACCACCACACATATCGCACATATTTCACATATGAGATTGAGTTGGTGCACATAACTCGTTCTTGGAAATCTTTTGATAATTTTTCCATGGGTGATTTTCTCCACAATATGCATAAGGAGGATTAGAAGTAGAATTATCAACATCAAAACTCTCATAATTCCAAGATGCCATGTTTTTTTAAAATCAACAAATAAAAAAAATCCAATACAAAAATAAAAATAAAAGTTCAAACTTGTAACCTAGCAATATGTACACCTACAGCTACACCGTTAGTTCCCCGGCAACGACACCAAAATTTAATCACGCCCAACTATGCCTTATAAAAAGGACTAAGCGATCGTTACAAATATAATCCGGTTTACAAGTCCGGAGTTGAATCCCACAGAGAACTAAGGCTTAGCTACAATTGTTCAATATTGCTAAGAAGATAAGCTTGAACAATTCCTAACTTATAGATATTAAGATTCTTGTGTTTAACTAATTAACTAACAAATTAAAATAGTAAACTAACAACTACAGATGCTAAGGGTTAGAGACAAGATTAAGGAGGTCTAGAGTTATGATTTCCCCAATTGTCGGAATCCTTCCCGCTACGTTTTCTATAATTCGCCTAAGTATTCTCTACCGATCATGAGTGCTCTAACTGTCGTAACTCTCTCCCGAGTAATTACCATAATTTACTAGACATATTCTCCGCAATTACGCTAGCTGGCATTAAGTATGGCTCACTCGGATCGCACCCAAGGTTTTGTTATCCCTTATCTCACCTTTAAACCCTTCGTATTGATCCCTCATATACGTTAGGATTGATGTTGTTCAACAACTACCTAAATATGCACTCTCTCCCGAGTAACACACACTAAATAGGCACAATCGATTGAGAGCTCTTCAACCAACTACAATAATAACGTAGTTGAACAAATAGAGAAAATACTACAGCAAATCTATATTAACGTAACAGGTAAATCATCTTTCAAAAGGCTCCATTAAAATCCTAGATAACAGATTAGCTTTTCATAATAGTCTACAATACTAGAATTCATAACCAATAATGGAAATTAGGAAGAAGAAAGTGAAAAACTCGTAAAAGAATTCTCCGCCTTGCTCCTAATGTGTTCTTGCCTCTTTAGGTCGAATCTCCAGTCTCCACGACGGCTCCGTGCTCTCCGTAGGTCTAAATTGTATCTAAAATCGATCTTCCTCTCCGTCTCTCTAAAGCCCCCCTCCGTCTATCTTTTAGTTCCGTCAAAAGTGAAGTTTTTAGGTCTATCTATATGTTTGGGACAAGCCCTAAATGTGTAGGTTAACTTCTAGTCAAACCGGGAAACACTTAAAACCTTCAAAATTCGGACTGGGCCTGTCCTTAGGCATGGCGTCGCCTGGATAGCGCCAGCCTAGGCCTGGCTTTAAGCTGACCTCGCCTGGATAAAGCCAGCCTAGGCGTGGCTTTAAGCTGGCCTCACCTGGATAAAGCCTGGTTAGGCCTGACTTTAAGCTGGCCTCACCTGGATAAAGCCTGGTTAGCAGACTTTTGCCCGACTTCTCCTTTTCACCGTTCTCGAACGTCCTTTCGACATTTAAGCATCCCTTTAGCTATACTTTCTTTTTTCGATGCACCTACACATAAAATTGCTTCCATTACGCTCAAACAAAATGTATATTTTAGGCAGAATACATAACTGGGCCCTTAAACTTGACCTTTTTTGTCACTTGGATACTTAAACATAGAGTTGTTCCTATTAGGCCCTTCAACTAAGCCACATTTGTACCAATTAGACACTTTGTAGTGACATAATTGAGTGCGTAGGAAAAGACGCGTGAAAATGAGAAAAAGGTTATGAATTATTATTTTTATTTTTATTATTATTATTATTATTATTATTATGATGACATTCTAATATAGTATTCCAATTAAAGCGAACTTTTACCTTACATTATATTTCTCTTCTTCTTTTCGTGAACCCATCATTTTTTCTCTTAATTTTTTTTAAAAGAAAGTATAGTGTACATGAATTTGACTATTCTCATTTTGCATGCTTGTTCTCTTTGCACGGCACTTGTAAGCTACTAGAATAAAACTTTACAAACTAGAATGCACAAGTGGTTGATAGAAGTTGCATTTTGACATTAACAACTTTTAACAAAAATAGTACTTCAGCAAAAGAGCAAAGCTGTCGAATATACAAATGCAGCGATTTCATAAGCAAAGAAGAAAGCCTTAAAAGCTATCAAATATACAACTGCAGCTAATTACATATCCAAATAATTTTTATAAAAGTTTTTCTTAGATGGTCTACAAAGTGTCTAATTGACACATATGTTATTTAGTTGAAGGATCTGATAGGAACAACTCTATGTTTAAGTGCCCAAGTGACAAAAAAGGCCAAGTTTAAGGGCCCAGTTATATATTTGGCCTATATTTTAATATTAAAGCATGTAAAACGCAAGGCATATAATGTGCAAAAACCATAAATTATAGCCACACATCAAATTTCCACGAATAAAATTTAGGGAGGATAAAGTGTACGCAAATTTCAACACTATCTAAGGAGGATATAGAGACTGTTTCGGCCGTTAGACCATCGGCTTAAAAAAACAAAAAAAACAAAAAAAACAATGTCTAAAAATACTGAACCAACTTTCTTGTAAAGTACACTAGATCATCTAGTGATTTTTTTCAAACTACATTTCATAATCATCCCCAACCCGAAGTACAGAATTTGACAATAAAGTTAAAAGTATTGTAAAGCATATATAATGATATAATCTTATCTTCTTCGGTGATTTTTAATCCAATCCAATACTGACATTTTCAAGATTTTATGACCAATCTTGTTTGCTTATGTTAGAAAACGAAATAACTAAGAGGACAACTTGGTCTACTTATCTTAGCATGTGAATCTAAGCTACTTGTAATTATAACATGATTGAAAAATCTGAACATCAGTCTAAATATGCAACCATATATATGCAAGTTGATTATCCAATTAAATGTTTGCCAAATGTAGACACTAGAAATTAGTTAAAACTATAGACTTTGGGTCCAACCTACATTTTAACAAAACAGCTTTATGTTTTCTTTGACCATTGTCCTTGTATTTGTTTTTCTATCTTTTATTAGTAATCTCACATCAGTTTGGTAATTCAAGAAAACGTTTCTCTACATATAGTTTCTATTGTTAGGATTACAATTACGTGGGTTCTTCACCATAAATATGACCTATATCTTTAGTCAATTTAGCTCTTAATACAGGATTATTTCATTGAACTTATTTTATTGTTGAGATAGGTGAATTATTATAGATTTATTTTTCGAGGAAACTGAATATATAATTTTTTACCATTCCGTGGATATAAGGAGTTCACATCGTAATAGACTAAATTTTAATCATAGGGCTTACAGATATCGGCATGTCCTCCATAATAACTACGCCGAATGAAGCATTCTTGGTTTCGAGTTGGTATATGGATGGGCCAACTCTTTCGGTCGTAATAGTATATACGAAAGATTAATAGAGCTAGCGATGACAACATTATTTTATCAACGATGTCTATATACTCATACACATTCATATATACGTGTAAATACGGCGAGCGCGCGCACACACATATATATGTATTAGGCAAAAAAGCTACTCCCTCCGGTCCAAAATAAGTAATTTTTAGTTGTTTTCACACAGATTAAGAAATTCATCTTTTAATATTAATTAGCAATGAAATTGATTATATTAACCTTTACTATCTCTTCACATAAATACTCCTAACACATACTCCGAGGGCAATGTAGAAAAAAAATAATTAATTCATTCTTGAAATCTGAAAAAATTCCTTATTTTTTACCATAAAAAAAGACCAAAAATTTACTTATTTTGGACCGGAGGGAGTAGTGTTTGCATCCCGGCCATGTCATGATAATATAAAAAGCTAGTGTTTTGCATCCTGGCCATGTCATGATAATATAAAAAGCTAGTGTTTTGCATCCTGGCCATGTCATGATAATATAAAGATCTTTTAAAATGTATTACTGTCTTTTAAACTATCTATTTATACTCCATTACACAAGTATAAATATAAATAAATTATTTGGGTATTATATATATATATGGTAGGGGTCTAGTCAAACCCCCGTAACCAAAGGCACCAATGCCAGAGGTTAATGGCTTAAATAAAAACAAAAACTATCTATTCATCCGTTATTCTACATTTTTTGGACATCATATATTAATGTTACTTTGTTCTTAGCTTATAATTTAGCTAATCTTTTCGTGCATTCAAGTAATCGAACTATTTAAATTCTGAATCAACCTCGACTCACTGTATATCAATTCTAAAAAACTTCAGATCGATGCAAATGAGATCTCATTTTCAAAACCCTCAATCAAAAAAGTCATGTTGATAAGTAGATGGGAAGGAAAATTGGCATTTCTCTCGAGTTGTGACATCTAGGAGACATGCAAGTGGGATTTTAGCTGTAATATACTATTAGCTTCTCATCATATAAAAACTTAGGAGCCCACCATTGGCAACAAAAGCAAGTCCAAGATGATTGAAAAATGAATCAATTGATTCTTTTTTTTTTAGTTTCTCTTGTTCGGTACTTATTTTGAGTCCGATTAAATTTAAATTCGCACCGAAAAATTCGATATTAGGAATGAAATGCTTTTTAACAAAGACGACTTAATATTCAAAACTCAAACCTAAAATCTTTTATTAAGGATAAAAAACTACTTACTACTTCACCATAACTATTGTTAGTTAATCAATTGCTTCTTGCTATGGCTATGTGATTGGAACAAGGAATATAATTTTTCACTTTTATAATGTGGACAACACGTGCTATGGTAAGTTATGTTTTTCTCCAATTGTCTCAAGAGAAACCCCACAGAAAAAGGGAATTGATGAGTTGTGTGCATGTGGGTTTACTAAACATTCATTCACATATTATATAAAGTTTCAAGAAGAAAACAAAACATTTGAATGAGGACTTTGCTTGGTTTCTAGGAGGACATAAATTGCAAAGCAAAAGCTGTCCATATGGCCATATCATGAAAGAAAAATAGGAAATTCTTTAGGTATTTGGTGTCGGTTTCATCTGTTTCACTTAATTCTAAATTCTCACTTACGTCCTCAGTTCTTCTTTCATAGAAATAATATGGTTGATCTTATCCCTCTTCCCACTTCATATTAATTTCATGTAACAAATATGAGGCAAATTCATCTTTGGAATTGTATATTAATGCTAGTCAAATTTTCACTTTTTTTTTCTCCTACATTACTCGAACGATTCAAAAAGTAGTATATTTTTTGAGAACTCGATACGAGTGCAATAATATTTTTGGAGAATTTATGCAACATAGATTTTCTCCATTCTCCTAAGCTCTTTAATGTGAATACGACACGTAAATACTGGTTAAGCGTGCAGTTACTATCTAAAACTCGAGTTGCACATGCATGCACATTAAAAATATTTAAGAAAATTAAACGCATGTTGTTGAGTATTGAAGTTTTGATGATTAACAAAGTATGACTTAATGCTCAACAAACCAGGTCCTTAAAGTAGTTGCTTAACTGTTGTGAAGAATCAACTCATCAGGAGAAAGGATCAGCTCCTCATGATTGATACTTATACGTCTATACAAGACAATAACTTTATGTCAAAGTTATCCAGGTCCGAGTTTGGTGGAAGAAGGCTGCTATAAGAGATAAGGGTAGTTGCACAAGAAGATACAGATAATTCAGTCAGAGACAAAAGTCCCAAAGCTTGCGGAATCCTTGGAACAATAGGAGTAATATCAAAGAGGAAGCTGATTATGAATATTAATCCTAGAATATCTCAAGTTGTGTTTTAAATAGGATCGACTTTAGACTTCTGAACTATCCTTTTACACTTCAACTAAAGAGTTATAAGTCGTTTACTAGTGTTGAGTACTTGCTTGGTATTCTTCTTGAGTCAGTCTAGTGAATGTGTTTCAGGATATTGAGTTGTAATCAAGTGTCATAAACAATTAGTGAATTCGAGTGAGTATTTTGCTTTACAAGTTAAAGTAACTTGTGAATCAAATAAGAGTAGTAGGAGAATTGGAGAGTATTTAATTATAGTCTTGTAATTGATACATTTTGGCTCATTGTTTTAGTGGAGTTGGAATTGCAAACCCTACGTGGTAAATCGTGGTTTTTGCACCTTTTGAGCCGGATGATTTTCCACGTAAAAAATCGTTGTGTTTACTTTATTGCTTGTTTATTTCACGTTTAAGGAACACCATAAAGAACCAAGTTCTTTAGAAATCCATGCAGGCACTCAAACTAACACATGTATATATATATATTACATTTTGAAATATATTCGTCACCTTAATTCTAAATCCACCTCTAACTTTCTTCTTTGTTGAAGTTATTTTACTCACACCATATATAGATCATAGAGCCCATTTGAATTGGCTTATTTTATATAATTTTTAAACCAAAATAGCTTTTAAGCCATAAGTTAGGATTTCTAGCTTTTGGCTTTTAGCTCGTTTTTTTTATTGTAACTTAAAAACAAGTGTTTAAAAGTACTTATTTTTTTACTTTATTCAAATACTACAAAATGACTTAAAAGCTATTTTGACTTAAAAGCACTTAAAATAAGCCAATCCAAACGGGTTCTTGAACTTAATATATGGTTAGTTTCCTTCACTTCATGTGCCCGCCAAAAGCGAAAATATAAAAAATGAAAACAAAAAAATGAAAACAAAAAAGAACGATTTTTTTATTTATTAGTCTACCTTTCGTAAATCATGATATTCAAAATCAATGCTCAGTAAATCCAGAAAAAATACGACTTTTTTGTTAGTGAGCTGTAGTTGAACTGAAAGTCAGGTCTGAAAAAAGGGTATGGGAAGAGGAAGATCTTCTTCTCTAGTTGATAAGAGATCAAAAAGTATGGTACATATTAATTAGTGTCTCTGACCCTGCACAAAAAAATATACTATATATTAATACCCCATAACATTTTGCTTAAATATTCTTCTCTTTTTTATATGTACATCTTTCTATAATTTAATCATTTATATATAGTAGTGGCCGGAACTAGAGTTTAGAGTTGAGTTCAGCTGAATTTAGTAACTTTGATTTATTGTCTTAAAAAAATTATTAATTATTAATTTGGAATTCACTAATTTAAAAGAGCTAGAATTAATAACTCATAAACTTGTCTTGACTCCGTTTTTTTTATATATACAATTATACAGTTAAACATCTCTGTAACATCCTCGTTTGTTCCTTTATTTTTTTTTATTATTATAGTGAAATGTTGTTATAGAACATATATATTATAACATAATGGTAAAATTAGTTCCGAAGAAATTTAACTTTTATAATAAATAATTATTATATAGATATGTTGTTATAGATGGGTCGAACTATACATTATCCAATCAACAAAAACATTGAAAAAGCACCTTAGCTTCTTGGTTTTGGAGAAATATAACACTTTCACTATAACAAAATCTATGCAAGATAACTACAAGAAAATGATTGGCTCTAAATAAACTAGGCAATAGTAATTTAATAGTTGCCATATCTTTGCAGTGTTTTGATAAATTTCTTAATATAACCAGATTCATAGAATTAGTTTCAATTAGTTTTCCAATTACAAGTTGGAAAACTCCACGTATTTCTCCAGTTGTAATGACTTAACTGCTACGTTGAAGCGCTCATTAAAAAAACAAAAATTTACACATTTAATTCATGGCATTTTACGAGCCCAATTGATAATTTTTTTCATGCTCCAAAGGGACGGCAATAATAAAAAATAAGAGCAAAATACAAAATTCATCGTCGCTGAAATTAATTGTATTCACTAATCTAAAAGTATATAAAATATGTATATTATATGTATGTAATATACCTATATACAAGAAATATATATTTTGTCGGCTATTAATTTTGAAACGGCTAAAAATATATATTTTCAAAAATTAAAATTAAGACAAAAATCACTAACCCTATGATTTAGAAATTTAATTCAAACTAGGAAAAATAATATCAAGATTTCGGTATAAAATTATTATTATCTAATACCAATATTCAAATAATGGATAAATCAGTTTCAAATTTAATACGGATAAAATACACTGTATAGCCGCTCTAAAAATAATAGTCAAATTTTTTATTTTTTATATTTATTCATTTGTATATTATATATAAAAATTATACAAATTTTATACACTTTTTCGATTATCGAATTTAAATAATTCGTGGTGCGAGCTAAAAGTGAAAAAAATCAACTCTAGCTGTTAATTAGCAAGAAATGCCTTTTAATCGCTCTATTTTCAAAAGTGGAACAGTTCTAGAACGCCTCCGAGAGAATAGCAGTCGTCAATTTTCACAATAAGCCAAAATTTTAAACTTGTTAATCAGACTTTTTATCAACAAGTATAAATGCGACAAATTCATTAACATTTTTTCATAAAAAAGTCACTTTTTCATTGTTTTCTTCCTTCCCATGGCAGCTTGCTTAGGGGGACCACACCCATTATAACAGAAAAATTAATCCCATCTACTAATCTTGACATTAAGATCATAATAATCTTATGAGAAAATACATAAAATACCAATCAAACTTATTCGGAAAAATCATTTACACACCTTAACTTTACGGGCGACCTATGTCGCATTTTTCCTTGGATTAATCATGAAATTAGTGGAAATTAAGGGTAAAAACTGAGAAAACTAGGGCTTGGTATTGGAGACCTAAACTTGAGGATTTGGAGGACTATTTGTGGTTGGATTTTGGAACTTTTGATATGTATGAACTCGTGGGGAAATAAGAAATCTAATGATATAAAATTTATCGAATTTCGAGACGTGGGCTCGGGGTCGGGTTTTGGTAATTTCGATATTCACATTGTTTTTTGATTATTTCGAGTGAGTTTTGTCCCTTTAACATATTTTGATGATTACGTTCTGATTTTGGTAGATTCGGAGCATCCGGGGGCCAATTCGAAGGGCAAAGGCATTGCGAGGTAGAGTTTGAGCCGGATTGAGGAGAGTAATGATTTTAAATGCTGTCCTGAGGTTATGAAACCCCATATTACACAATGTTCCGCTATGTTGAGGTGACTCACATGCTAGATGACGAGTATGGGATCGTGCACCGTTGGAGATTGTAACTAAGTCCATCCCGAATGATTGTTTTACTGCGTATTAATAGCAAATTGTTTGATATTGTCATGTTTTGGGCTAAATATCATATTTGGGCTTCGTGCCAACTGTTTGGACCCTTCGGGGATTTTAACTAATATTTTCCTCATTATTTGATTTCATACTTGTGCTCAGTCATGCCATATTTTTACTGTTTTCAAAACTCAGCTATGTTATACTGTTTTAAACACCTTAAATGATATTTTTAAAGATGTTTTTGAGCCGAGCTTCATATTTTACTATTGCCGAAGAGGCTTATGAGATTCTGACTGAGTAAGGCCGAGGGCCTGTATAATGAGGATACTTTTGGGTCGGACTGCACGCCGCAGCGGTAATATATTGATTATGATAATGAGGCCGAGGGCCAAAGATTGTACGCCACGAGGTAGCTTCTGATTGATATGAGGCCGAGAGTCTGTTTATAATGCCACGAGATGGCTTGATATTGCGCTTGGGCCGTAACGGGCCCCTCTCGGAGTCTGTACACCCCCAGTGAGCGCGGTACCCATTGAGATCTGAGATATAGCCTAAGGTGCTGGTATTGTTTTGTGATATTGCCCGAGGAGCCGATTCTGTTGTTACTTTGCCCGAGGGGTAGCTCTTATGTGTTTATCATTTCAAGTTGTTTTTCCTATATATTGTTTGTCTGCTTAAAAGGTGTTTTATGAGATTTCGCTGTTTAGTTATGTTTACTGATATTTTTATGCCTCTTATAGCTTATTGTTTTGTTTAACGTGATTTTATATCGCTCAGTCTTCATTTCTTGTTATTACTCACTGAGTTGGAGTACTCACTTTACTCCCCGTACCCCTGTGTGCAGATCGGGCGTTACAAGTCCTGCTACTGAGAGTTGACAGTTTCCAGCAGGTCTTCAGAGATTTACTAGGTTGCTGCTTGCCGATTCGCAGCCTAGTGCATTCTCCCTTCTTTCAGATTCAGTTATGTAGTAGTGGAGTAGACTTTCAGACTTGTAGTATTGTTTTAGATGCTCATAACTAGTGACACCCCGATGTCGGGCTGTGTTGGTTTTAAATTCCGCAAATTACATTGTTAACCTTTATTCTGGGATTTTAAATTATGTTAAAGACTTAGTATTTATTATTTTATTTGCTTAAAGTGAATTGGAAGTGTGTCGGCTAGCCTTGTTTTCACGAGAGGCGCCATCACGACCGGGTCCGGGTTTAAGATCGTGTCATTAAGTACGAGAATAGGAGATTTTCTAGGAGACTTTCTATGCTATTTTACCTGTGTTAGTTTAATTGAAATATTTTTTTAAAAAGATTGTACTTCTCCCGATGGTGGATCTATTAGACAATTTTCTTAAGGGACCTAAGTCTAAAGGAAAAAAAGGGACAAATTTTTTTTCTTTGTAGGTAGTGTAGTAACTCCCCTTTGGTTTTTCTTTGTTCCGTTTTCCAAGGATTTTGTTTGAACCGGGTGTAGTTAGTTTTATTTTTTAGGAGTAGGAGCTAGTGTGAGATGAATATAATTGAAGCAATATCTCTTGATTTTGTTGTGCCTTGAGAATAATGAGTACTTTGGTTGTGACGATTAGGCTCAGTTTTTTTTCTTGTAGAAGTACCTTAAATGGTATGATCTTAAATTTGCTTAACTGTTTTGACTAGAGTGTCGTAATAAAATCAATCCTGGGTGAGTTATGTACCATGTGTGTGCGAGGCTTGTGTGTTATTCTGTACATTGCATTTGATGTCTAGAACTTGCCCCGTATGTTTACAAAGCGAAATAGTAGTTTTGTTCAATCATGGAAGTCATATAGGCATTTCTTTGTTGAGCCATATATATATTTTACCCGCCTAATTATTATGTATCATAGTTAACCCCTTTGATCCTGTAATTATGTTTCATTGGCAATCACATTACAAGACTTATCCATTTGTTTGAATTACCCATCTATTTGAACCTTCTAACCTCTCATGAACACTTGAATAGTTATGAACTTTGTAAAAGTTAAAATATGGGATGAATGGTTTGGCTTTTGAGTGGAACTAATGAAATAAGGAGAAATGTGCACCATTTTGAAAAAGTAAGAGCCACTTGAATTTTAAAAAAAAGGAAAATAATAGTTGTATTTTTGCGAAAAAAATATTCCTTGATAAGTGGTAGCTCTTGATGTAAGTGTGCTTAAGAATAATGTGGTTAATATATAGTGATGTGAATGTGGAGTTATGACTTGACATAAGTGTGGGATTTTAAATGTTAAAGTATACATATTAAAATGCTTAGGGAGGTGTAGTCACTCTTATAGCTAAATGTATCATACCCCTCCCGCACCCTACATTACAATCAAATAAATCCCTACTTGATCCTGGACCGAATGAGCTCTATTAGTAGAGTAGTACATTACGGGAAAGCCTATGGTGCATCTTTTGTGGCATATGAATGTTATTTCTGAGAGTGAGTGAATTCTTTCCATCTTGAGTTCCTAAGTGTTCTTAAATTTTATTGTGTGGAACTACTATCTTTTGTTGTGTGAGGGCACTTGATTCATGAAGGAGAGGTAATGTTAGTGACCTCTATGTTAGAGTAAGTGGGTGAATTATGAATAATGCGTGGTACTTGTGAGTCAAATCTTGAGGTGAAGATGTTACGCTTTTGTGCTTAGTCTATTTTAAGTATTCTTGGTGTGACGAGTTAGGAGAATTGTTTAAAAAGGTCATGTCTATATAAAGTGTAGTTTGATTGCTTGAGGACATGCAATGGTTTAAGTGTGGGGTGTTGATGATAGGCTATAATTACGTATTTTAGTCGCTTATTACACTCTAATTTACTGCACTTTAATTGAGTTTGAGCTTTAATCGCTAGTGTTTTGCGCTAATTGTGTGTTTTATACCTTGTAGGAGTGATTTCGAGCTATATAGATGTTATGGAATGAATTCAAATAATTTGGAGCTTTGAAGTCTGAGTAAAAGACCAAGGAATTAAGCCGGGATCGTGTTCGGGGATCAACGGATGATAGTTAAGAACGAACGAAAAATCGAGTAGGCATATTGCGCATTGTCTAGTAAACTACACATAACTTTTCGCTCAGAGTGCCATTTGGGATCCACAATTTATGGTTGGAAAGCTAATTTAAAGGGCTACAACTTTAATGTTTTACAGTTTTTCAAATTCCAACAGAACAGGGTAAAAAATGCAAGACGAGTGCTCCGCGGTCAGATCAACGACTGCGGACAGAACACTATGCAAAATCCACGATCAAGTCCGCGGACACCCTGACCTGGAAAAGTGTCCTTTTTTGCATAGGAGAAGGTATAATTATTTGGGTCCGACCCTACTTGGTATATGTATATATATGAAAAAATAATATTTTGAGCATCTTTGATATATCTTTAATATAATTTAGACCTAAGGAGGCTAAGGAGACCAGAGATTCTACCTAAGGAGGCAAGAACATACTAGGAGCAATGCGGAGAAGTCTTCTACGAGTTTTTCGCTTTCTTCTTCCTATTTTCATTATTGGTTATGAATTATAGTATTGTAGTTATGCATACTACGGTGAATAGCTAATTTGTTATATATGGTTTTGATGGAACCTCTTGAAGGATGATTCTCCTTTTACGTTAATATAGATTTGCTGTAGTATTTTCTCTATTTGTTCAAATACGTTATTATTGTGGTTGGTTGAAGAGCTCTTAATCGAATGTGCTAATTTAGTATGTATTACTCGGAAGAGTGCATATTTAGGTAGTTTAACAACATCACCCCTAACGTATATGAGGGATCACTACGGAGGGTTTAAAGGTGGGATTAGGGATATCGAAACCTTAGGTGCGATCCAAGTGAGCCGTACTTAATGCCAGGTAGCGTAATTCAGGAGAATATGTCTAGTAAATTGTAGTAATTACTCTGGAAAGAGCTACAACAGTCTGAGCACTCATGATCGGTAGAGAATACTTAAACGAATTCATAGAAAATGTAGCGGGAATGATTCCGACAATTGGGGAAATCATAACTCTAGACCTCCTTAATCTTGTCTCTAACCCTTAGTATCTGTAGTTGTTAATCTACTAATTTAATTTGTTAGTAAATTGGATACAAGAATCTTAATATTTATAACATAGGAATTGTTCGAGCTTGTCTTTTTAGCAATATTGAACAATTGTAGCTAAGTCTTAGTTCTCTGTGGGATTCGACTCCGGACTTGTAAACCGGATTATATTTGCAACGACTGCTTATTCCTTTTTATAAGGCATAGTTGAGCTTGATCAAATTTTGACATTGTTGCCGGGGAACTAACATTTTAGTTGTAGGTGTATATATTGCTAGGTTGCAAGTTTGAACTTTTATCTTTATTTTTTGTATTTAATTTTTTTTATTTTACTTGTTAATTTTGAAAATATGGCATCTTTAACGAACCTAACCTCGTCCAATCTACACCAATTACGAAGCTAGCGTTAGGGTCGCCTCCCCCATGAGAGGAACATCGCCCCCTCGACCTGGTCGACTAAGAGAGGGCCCGATGGCCGTGATGCCCCCAACTATAAATAGG
>MU699853.1:54894-85497 GCA_026770625.1 Nicotiana glauca | reverse complement strand
GGGGGGGGGGGGGGGGGTTCTCCAAATGTTTCCAGGACTCTGTACTTTCTCCATTCTCTCTCTCTCTCTTCCAAAAAGGGAAAGAATATCTCTCCATTCCGAGGATCGATCTAGAAGACCAGAAACAAACCACAAATTCCCTGAACCTTTCCAAGGAGAGGCAAAACCGATCCAGAAGACCAGAAACAAATCACAAATTCCCTAAACCTTTCCAAGGAGAGGCAAGACCGATCCAGAAGACCAGAAACAAACCACAAATTCTCTGAACCTTTCCAAGGAGAGGCAGGACCGATCCAGAAGACGAGAAACAAATCACAAATTCCCTGAACCTTTCCAAGGAGAGGCAGGACCAATCTAGAAGACAAGAAAAAAACTACAAATTCCCTGAAACTTCCCAAGGGGAGGCAGGACCAGTTTCATGATAAATAAAGTCTCCTGAATGTTATTTTTATAGAATCTACTATCTTGTTTCTTAATCCTTGATTCGGCATTGATTATGGTTGGCTATTATTTATCCCTTTTCATACATTTGATTGATTTGCTTAAACATTGTTCGATAACATTTTAAGTTAAACACTTTGACGCCTTCTGTGGGGATTTAGCGGAAATTCTTAGTTCCTCCCGAATCAAAGGAAAAGCATCAAGAGGATAGCTATATTCAAACCAGAATCGACGGAAATGCGCCAAACAGAGAAGATGGAAAAGACATCCCTCGCTGTAACTCCCACTCATCTTTCCCGCCGCGTCAGGCAAAAAACTGGCGAAAAAGCGCCGCAAACGAGACATCGAAAACAAAACTGGAACAATTTGAACGTCACGATCAAGAAGATGAGCGTAATGCGAATGCAACACATGACTCAGGCTAAGTGCCTTCACCATCAAAATAGTATAGTTCAACCTCGCTCGAACTGGGACTCAGGCCAAGTGCCTTCGCCATCAAAGCAGTACAGTTCGACCTCGCTCGAACTGGGACTCAGTCTAAGTGCCTTCGCCATCAAAACAGTACAGTTCGACCTCGCTCGAACTGGGACTCAGTCTAAGTGCCTTCGCCATCAAAACAGTATAGTTCGACCTCGCTCGAACTGGCACTCAGTCCAAATGCCTTCGCCATCAAAACAGTACAGTTCGACCTCGCTCGAACTGGGACTCAGGCTAAGTGCCTTTGCCATCAAAACAGTACAGTTCGACCTCGCTTGAACCGGGACTCAGGCCAACTGCCTTCTCCATCAAAACATTATAGTTCGACCTCGCTCGAACTGGGACTCAGGCTAAGTGCCTTCGCCATCAAAACAGTAAAGTTCGACCTCGCTCGAACTGGGACTCAGGCCAAGTGCCTTCGCCATCAAAACAGTATAGTTTGACCTCACTCGAATTGGGACTCAGGCCAAGTGCCTTCGCCATCAAAACAGTATAGTTCGACCTCGCTCGAACTGGGACTCGGGCCAAGTGCCTTCGCCATAAAAATAGTATAGTTCGACCTCGCTCGAATTGGGACTCAAACCAAGTGCCTTCGCCATCAAAACAGTACAGTTCGACCTCACTCGAACTGGGACTCAGGCCAAGTGCCTTCGCCACTGGAACAGTACCGTTCGACCTCGCTCGAACTGGGGCTCAGGGTAAATGCCTTCGCCATTGAAACAATGTAGATCAACCCCACTCGGACTAGGACTCAGGCTAAACGCCTTCGCCATCAAAGCATTATAACTTGGTCTCACTCGGGCAAAGACAACCGTCTACTGCCCACAACCGAACCACAAATCGATAAAGAGTACGCCATCACAAGGCAAATAGTGAAAAAAAGAATCCTTTATTAATGGAACCAGAAACGCAGGCCAACGCCACTTACATCCGGTCCAAGCCGGTCGAAGAGTCATATAAAAAAGAAGAGAGTAAACAGTAAACAAACAAATGCTCATCGGCGTAACCAAAGGAAAGATCAACACAAAAGAATTATTTTTTTTACTCAGCGCCAGCACCGCCGTTGCAATCTTCACTCCCATCAAGGCCATCGCCATTGCTACCACGAGCACCATCATCAGTCTCAAGTGTCCCCACGTCATATCCACAGCTAGCTCTTGCTTCGCGTGCATAAACTCGACTAGGCTTCGGCATAAACCCAAAGATCATAAGTTTGGGGGGGAGGGGGGGACACCGGCACTAGCCGGTCCAGCCAAGGCCCTCAGGTGCTGGTTCTCTTCCTCCAAAACAGCAACCCGATCCAACAAATCCTGGGCCTCCTGATCAATCTCGCCGATTCGCTCCTCAAGCCTCGCCACCCTAAGGGCCGCGGCCTCACCTTCCGACCCTCGTCGAGACTCCTGGACATGAACCGCTGCCTCGAAGGCTGCCGCCCTTGTTGACGCATCCCTCTCTGCACGCTCCAGGATGGCGACCTGGCCCTCCAGGGCAGCCAGCTTCGCACCCTACTCGGCCTCAATTTCCACAATTCTGGCCCGGCTTTGCTCCATCTCCAGCTTTAGTTCCCGCACCTTGCGTTCCAGATACTCGCACTCGGCGGCGACAACCCTCTCCACTTTGAGCTCCTCGTCCTTGAGGCAAATTCGCTCCTCGAGCTCACTCCTGTTGCGCAGCACTTGCGACAGCTCACGATCCTTCTGCTCCAAATCCTCGCCCAACGCCTGGGTGCGAGAATCATTCCTCAACCACTCATGCAGCTCACGACCTTATCGCGGTAACGACGGTACTTCCCCAACATCTGTAAAAAGATCCTCGATCGAACGTTGGCCCTACGGATTTTCTCCATTTCTAGTATATACAACTGCAAAACACAGAATAGTTAGAAAAACGTCCGCCCCACAATAAAGGGCCGACGGATTAGAAGTCTAAGTATAGAGTACCCCCAAGCCCATCACAACCACCTCTTCCATCATTGCAACGTCCAGAAACTCCCTCAGGGACTCGTTCTCAGCCCCGGAACACAGCAGGCTGAACTGCTCTACCAACTCACCCCTTTGGGCCAACAGGTTCATATCTGTGGGAACATCAACGAGAAGGGCCGACCCCTCCGCGTTGACCACCGAATGGGTGATGCCCTCTTCAAACATTCGAACGTCATCAGGGTCCAGGTCGGGCTCAGACTCATACTCATCCACCATCGCGGTCTTCCCCCTCTCTGCCGCCGACGGTGCATCACGACCTACCGATGCTGACGGCGGCTCGACCAAGGTCACGACAGTAGTCTCCAAGGACCGATCATTCACTGCATCCGTAGTAGGGACTTCCGCTTGAGGAGTAGCAGCGACAGAGTCCTATGGGCTCCGACTCGCAGAAATAGCGCCGATTGTATGTTCCGACTTTATAGCAGACTCTGCGACAACACCTCCCTCCTAGCCCGCCGGAGGAGAGTCCAAGTTAATCACCGTCAGGGAGGCCATCTCGAAGCCCACTCTTTGCCTCTTTGGTGGCCTGTCTTCCTCCCCTTTCGACGTCGACTCAGATAGCGAACGAATAGTACTCGGGCCTTCATCCTGAGGCATGGCCCGGGCTGGGTCGGTGAAAGCCACCGATTCCACAGATGCCGCCCTCGGTGAGGTACGAGCTATAGATGGAGCACTAATCCGAGCGACTGCACCCGGACGACGGAATGCCAACTGAGGGGCCCTGGTTCTGCGAACCCTCTCTAATCACAACGAACAAAGTTCAGGAAATGAGAAATGGACAAAAGAGGTCAGGAAGTAAGAAGACAATCTCACCTGTGAGGCGCCTACGACCGAATTTCAGATGGAACGATACCCATGTGCGAATCCCCACTGTGTGGGGCAGGAAGGCCTCTAACTAGTCCCGGATTCACTCCACAGGCGGCGACGACATCTTCTCGATTGCAGAACATCAGAGATAAGTCTATAGGTAACACAAGATATAAGGGGAGAGAAACCGAAACAAATTTCGGCGACCAAAAGCAGATGCTTATGGGCGAAATTCCACGCCGCCGGGAAGACAGTCGGATCCGCCACAAGATGTTCGATTCGCACGAAGAAGAAATTATTAGCAAAGCGGCGGTTGGTACGGTCGTCCATACCGACCACCAACCCTTTTGATCCACGAGGATGCACGTGGATCATGGTGCCCCGAATCTTTTAGGGGACAAACAGGCTAAGCACATGCTTCAGGGTGACTTCGCGACTTGCTAGCTCCGCGTATTTAATGAACATGAGAAAGAGCTTATACAAGTACGGAAATTTCTAGGCGGGGCACACCTCGTAGTAGCGACAAAAGTCGACCACTAGCATCGGGAGCGACAATGTGTACCCCACAATGAAAGGGTACGCATAGAACAAGCAGTACCCAAGGCGGTCTATCTGCACCCTGTCATTTTTCTCGGCGGATATTATCTCGACATAGCTGCGGATGCCCCATCGCTCCCTCAGCTCTCTTATTCCAGACTCCCCCGTAAGGGATTCGATGTCAGAGTACTCCCTGCCGCCGTCGGCGCTGAAGTCTTCCACCACCCTCCCCGCACGGAATAAAATCTCATCCACTGAGGGAACCCATTCTTTCTCCGCCAGGTCCCAATCACCTTCCGCGGGAGCGTGATCCTCAATCGCCGCGCGGAATGGCCGGAAGATTGTCATGAGAAGAAGTCCCCGCCATCGTTATTCAGAGAGGAAGAGGGAATCTTTATTGGGAATGCATGGAAAACAGAAGAAGGTTATAAGAGAAGAGGCAAAGAAAGAGCTCAGAATGCTCAAAGGGATGAATATTCCAGAAATCCTCTCCAAAGCGGGCAAAAAGAAAGTATGAAAGACAAAGTGCAAGGTTTAACCAATTTATAGGGCACAGAACCCCCGAGCGCGGAAACCAAGTCGCTATTAGAATCTGACCAGTCACGAAAGACGATTCGGTTTCTCGGGAACGTGCTCCCTTATTACTGTCATGTGCCATTATGACCGTTCATGAGAAGCGACGCCCTATTTATCAGCCGCCGTTTCTCCGAAACCGATGCGATGATATGAAGGTACCGACGAACACTCTCAACGCTGTTTCGGAACTCGCGGCGTGACTAAGGAATACGAACCACTCCCAACACAACTATGTCGTTACATAGTCTGTCCATCGAGGTCAATAGGGTACAACCCTGACGAACAGAGGGACTAACTGTATTGGTCAGAAATCTGACCAACCGACCATCGTAGTATCCACCCCGTCTCAAGTGTTCCCCAAAGCAATGGCTAACGAACCTGACCTCATCTAATTGCACCAATTACGAAGCTAGCGTTAGGGTCGCCTCCCCCATGAGAGGAGCATCGCCCCCTCGACCTGGTCGACTGAGAGAGGGCCCGATGGGCGTGATGCCCCCAACTATAAATAGGGAAGAAAAGAGTTATTTGGGGGGGGGGGGGGCTTCTCCAAATGTTTCCGGGACTCTGGACTTTTTCCATTCTCTCTTTCTCTCCCAAAAAGGGAAAGAATATCTCTCCATTCCGAGGATTGATCCAGAAGACCAGAAACAAACCACAAATTCCCTGAACCTTTCCAAGGAGAGGCAGGACCGATCCAGAAGACCAGAAACAAAGCACAAATTTCCTGAACCTTTCCAAGGAGAGGCAGGATCTATCCAGAAGACCAGAAACAAACCACAAATTCCCTGAACCTTTTCAAGGAGAGGCAGGACCGATCCAGAAGACGAGAAACAAACCACAAATTTCCTGAACCTTTCCAAGGAGAGGCAAGACCGATCTAGAAGACGAGAAACAAACTACAAATTCTATGAACCTTCCCAAGGGGAGGCAGGATCAGTTTCATGATCAATAAAGTCTCCTGAATGTTATCTCTATAGAACCTATTGTCTTGTTTCTTTAATCCTTGATTCGGCGTTGATTATGGTTGGCTATGATTTATCCCTTTTCATACATTTGATTGATTTGCTTAAACATTATTTGATAACATTTTAAGTCAAACAATTAAGAAATGAGAAGTAAATGATTGGTTTAAGTAAATCAATAATCATTTAATTGGTACCAATTGATTTAGGATTACCATAAATAACATACATTAGGCATTTAAAAATCTTTGGATTTCCGTTGAACAAGTTTTAACCCTTTTTTTATACACAAATTTAACGTTTCACAACGTCCTTTACAACTACCTTATGTGCAACACGATCAGAAACAAAAACAAAAAATTATATAATTAGGAGGACGAAACGAATCAACCAACTTGTCCTGATCAGTAACAATCAAAGAATTATGGCGCCTTATCAGTCTCCGGAGCCCAGCTAACTTAATTTTCTCCGATAGACTATTTGTGTTAACGTATTAATTCGATTAAAATTTGGAGCATTAAAATATGTGAAAATTGACCGAATTAACCTTGATATGTTACATGTGCATGTATCACACGGATAGTATTGGAATGTTTATACATGCTGTACTTTTCAAGAAGACAGTGATAGATAGCTAAGTTTTGAGTTTAATTTTCAAAAGTGAAAGTAATTGACCCCCACAAGAAAATAAAAGTAGCAATAAAATAAAGAACATATTTTTCCTCTACTTTAGAAAGTAGGAAAAGAGAGTGATCTTTTTGTTTCTTGGGGTAGCTGATATGGCCTATGAATTGTTCAAAGAATCAAATAACTAGAAAAAAGGGAATGATTAATACATTTAAAATAAAAAAGTTACAAATGGAGGAAAAAGATTTTGATGAAAAAGTAATCTTTTTAGAGTGTAGACCCCTTAATGGTAGGCAACTTTGCTTTCCATACTTTCCCTTTTTCTATTTTGTGGTGCTGTTTAAGGGGAAAACTTGGAAAAGTAAAGGAAAAAGTAAAATACTGATTTGGGCTTTGGATTTCACTCCTTTCGCTTTACAAGAAAATATATATATATATTTTTACCAAATTTAAAGTAGCTAAGAATTAACAATTTTTGGTGTTGTACATTCTGCATTCAGTATTGTACCAATCCACATACCTACTGACATATACAGTCAGACCTCTCTATAATAGCATCCCTATATAACAACACTCACTATCAAGTCAGGCTTTTTCGGAACATATTTTTATGTTATGTTATAATATATGTACTCTATAACAATACTTCGCTATAACATCCAAAAATATTCAAAACAAACGAGGTTGTTCTAGGGAGATTTGACTGTATAACCTAATAATTGTATCCTTGAATTCGATTTTCGACAAGTGCATTTTATTTTTCGTATTTTTGTATTTTGCCTTGGTTGTATTCGATTGTATTCTTTGTAAACACTCATGTATACAATCGATACAAGCTGTATTCTTTATATACACCCTGAAATTTTGCCTTGGTCATGCATTCGTTGCGTGAATGAATAAAGTAGATAAAAGTTATATTCGTTGTGCGAACGAATACAATTGCGCGAATGAGTACAGTTGATACAGATTGTATTTGTTGCGAGTGTGAATACAAGTGGTATAAGCTGATAACAATTGAACAGTAGCTACGGATGATAGTTAGGCAAACAATAATTACTGGGCTCTAAACTATACTGCTTTATGAAACCGTGGAAAACATGTTGCATAAGTAAAACTAGTAGAGTATCAAACTTATTGTGGTTGCGTGTATCTTTTAATTTCTAAAATGACTCCTTTTATATTCTATGAAATCAAATCTTTCATGGGTTGAATTATTGAATCATCCAATTTTTAGGAAGTAAACCAGTGTTAGGAAATTCTGGAATTATATATGATATTACACTCCCCCCTCAAACTACATCTGCTTTATGCTTTATCTGGTAAATTCACTTGCAACTAAGTGCCTCGTGATCCATACTTCGGGTCAGATGAATGGAGGACCGACTTACCTAGGTTTTCACGAGAGTTGGCGGGTTCTGGAGTGCCTATCAAGGACATTATTGTGTACCTCGGAGAGAATGTAGTCAAGTTGATCAAGACAGTGGATTGTGGATGATTTCACCTATTTAATCTAATGATGCAACAAGGCTTAACATGTTAAAATGAATGGTAATCCGCTAAAATAAACAAGCTCAGATACTGGTACCAATAAAATTAAGAAACTATAGTCTCTTGTACCAATCAAACTCTTTTGAAATAAACAAGCTCATATAATGGCAACCCATGCGCGACAGATATACGTGAGGCCCAAGTCAAGTTATGTTTTGAAAAAAATTATTTTTGATATTTTGAGTCTACCAGAAATATGTCCGAATATATACGTACTTACTTTTATTCCCTGGAATTAAAAACAGTCATTATGTTATTCCTGAATTTAAATCATAAATACAATTAACGTTACATCCATTTCAGATCTTGGCTATTACTACCCAAACAATGCCTCCTTACTTTTATATACAAGTTCTCATTTCTCTTCTATACTAACACAGAAAATACATTCCTCTCTTTCTCTTGTTCTAGGATAAGTTTCTGGGCAATTGTATTTATGCAAACTCCAAACTTCCAGTTACGAGTGCACGTGTTTGGGAGCGTTGTGTAACTTTAAGAAGCGACAGATCTCAACGATTTGCACCCTAGCCTGGCAGAAACACGATACGGTATTCAAATCGTAAAGCTTTTTTTGTTCTTCTATTGTCAAAATTTGCCATATTTTCTAGCACAAGATTCACTAGCATAATTCAGTCTTAGTAAAGCCCAAGAATCTTCCACCAGCCAGCTCCTACTAATCCCCAAATGGCAATATTAATAAGAGCTATGGTAATCCCCATTTTGAAGACATCACGTAGTTCCACATAACCAGCTGCCAAAGAAGAGAAACAAAATGAGATTAATTTGTTCAACATCCTAAAAAACAAATGAAAAGAGAACAATTACCAAAATATAGATAACTTTTATCTTAGACTGCTTAGAGATAATCTTAATGGAGATAGGGCATCTCGATGCACAAGGCATCCTGCGTTTATGCAGGGTTCGAAGAGGGGCCGCATCCCAAGAGAGTGTGATGTAGATACTCTACCCTAATGCAAGCATCAGTGGCTGATTCCACGGCACGAACTCACGACCTATATGTCACATGGAGACAATTTTACCGTTGCTTCAAGTCATCCCTCATTTACGCAGGGTCGGAGGAAGGATCGTACCCCAAGAGAGTATGATGTAGATAGTCTACTGACCTTAATGCAAGCATTAATGGCTATGTTGTGCGGACTCTCCAAAATGCTCTGCACGGTGTCGGATCCTCCAAAAATATACTACTTTTGAAGGATCCGACACGCATGCGGCAACATCTTTGGAGAGTCCGAGCAAAATAGACTATAGATCACAGGGAGACAAATTTACCGTTGCTTCAAGGCTCCGCTTCATAATCTTAATAGAGATAGTTTATCAAATATACTTCAAGAAAATACCTCCATAATATACTGCAACTTGACCACTGCTATAATGTGTCAATGCACCAAAAAGGGCGAGGAACGACAACAGAGTCAGACCCATGAGTCGAAGCCAACAAATACGCCCTCTCAGCCTCGAGAGCAGTAATTTGATCACCCAGGTTCGAGACGTCTCCCTCAAGACCGCCAATCCGCTCATCAAACCACGCCTCCCTTAGAGAGGTCGTTTCCATCTCAATTGCACGTTCAAACCTGAGAACGCGGATAGAATCTTCCAGTGCCGCAGCCCTCGGCAAAGCCGCTACTCAGGCTCCCTCAGCCCTCTCCATCTCAGTCACCTTCCTTTCGACCTTATTCACCTTCTCCGCCAATTCAACACTTAGACCGACGACTCTAACGGCACTCTGCTCAAGCTCCACCCGCAAGGCCACCACCTGTAACGATCCGACCGATTGTTTTGAACTTTTGTACTTCGCTCGCCAGTTCTCAGGCATGAATTGCCCCGTGTGATGTATTATGACTTATGTAAATCGTCAGTTTTGATTTTCAGGGTAATCGGAATGAATTTTGAAGAAACAGTCCTCAGTTTGAAGCTTAAGATTTGAAAGGTTTGACCAAGATTTGACTTGTTGATATATGATCTCGGATCAAAATTTTTATGATTTGGTTAGCTCCATTAGGTGATTTAGGACTTAGGAGCATAATCGGAATACATTTTAAAGGTCCGAGGAAGGTTTAGCCTTGAATTGGCGAAATTGAGATTTTGGCATTTCCCGGTTGGTAGGTGACAATTTGATATAGGGGTCGAAATGGAATTACGGAAGTTGGCGTAGGTCCGTTGTGTCATTTGTGACATGTGTACAAAATTTCAGCCATTCGGACGTGGTTTGGTATACTTTTTGATCGAAAGAGAAATTTGAAAGATTTTGAAATCTTAGGCTTGATTTCGATGTAATTTGGTTGATTCGATGATGTTTGAGGTATTTTAAAGATTTGTACTAGTTTGAGTAGTGATATATGATGTGTTTGTGCTTTTTGTTGAGGCCCCGTGGGCCTCGGGGTGATTCCGGATGGGTAACGGAAGAATTTGGAATGGAGTTTTACAGCTGAAGCATTTGGTTTCTGTCATAACCGCACCTGCGGTTGGGAGGCTGCAGGTGCGATGATCGCAGAAGCGTAAGGCAGCCGTAGATGCAGCCAATGTGAAGTCCTTCAGGAAGCGCAGATGCAGTGTCGTGGGTGCACCTGTGGTAGTGCATGTGTGAGTTATTAACTGCAGATGCAGAAGTTGGCAATTTAATGAAAACCGCAAATGCGGTGGAATTGGTCGTAGAAAAAATACCGCAGAAGCGGGAAACAGAGCGCAGGTGCAAAAATGCCTGGGTCAGAAAATATAAAAAGGTTCCCTTCGCGATTTTGAAGTGGTTTTCACCATATTTCATTCGGGAGAAAGCTTTAGAGAGCTAATTGAAGAGGAAACCAAAGGATAATCTCGTTGAGGTATGATTTTTGACTTCATAACTCGTTTATATGTGATTAAAGTCCATTTTAGTAGTAAATATTTGGGAAAAATATGGGTAATTAGGGCTTGAGATTAAGAGACCTTTGAGTGGGGATTTGAGGGTCCATTTGAGGTCCGATTTTGATGTTCTTGGTATGTGTAGACTTTCCAGAGGATGAGGATTCCATAGATATTAATTTTGTTGGATTCCAAGATGTGGGCCTGGGGGCCGGGTTTGGTCAATTTCGGAATTTTTGGTACAAATTGCATATTTTCGAGTGGGCTTCGTTCCCTTAGCATATTTTGATGGTATAAATCTGTATTTGGTTAGATTTGGAGAATTTGAGACCGAGTCGAGAAGGCAAAGGCATCGTGGTCTAGAGTTTGGACCGAATCGAGGTGAGTAATGATTGTAAATGTTGTCCTGAGGGTATGAAACCCCGGATTTGCACATCGTTGTGCTATATTGAGGTGATGCACACACCAGATGACGGGAGTGAGGTCATGCACTATTGGGGATTGTGACTTAGTCCATCCCGACTGACTGTTTTACCGCGTATTTGATTGAAAACTATTTGCTATCATCATGTTTTGGGCTTAATGCCATGTTTGGGTCTCGTGCCAACTATTTGAACCCTTATGAGATTTTTATTACTATTTCCTCACTGTTTTGATTGTATATCTAAACTCAGTCATGCTATATTCTACTGTTTTCAATAATCAGCCAAGTTATTCTGTTTTAACACGTTAAATGATATTCCAAAAGATATTTTGGATTGCGCATCATGTTTTACTGTTGCCCGAGTGGCTTATGAGATTTCTGACTGAGTAAGGCCGAGGGCCTGTATTGTGAGGATACTTTTGGGTCGGGCTGTACGCCGTAGCAATGATACACTGATTTATGATTATGAGGCCGAGTGCCTGAGATTTTACGCACGAGGTGGCTTGTTGATATGAGGCTGAGAGCCTATTGATGATGCCACGAGATGACTTGATATTGTGCTTAGGCAGTAAGGGGCCCCTCCAGGAGTCTGCACACCCCCAGTGAGCGCGGGTACCCATTGTGATGTGAGATATAGCCCGAGGGGCTGGTGATGTTCCATTTTGTTGCCAGAGGGGCTGTTTCTATTGGTATTTGTGCCCGAGGGGCTGATTTTTTGTGCTTATATGTTCTAGCTGCTTTTCATTTACTTGTTTAAGTGTGAAAAGGTATTTTAAAGACGTTTAAACTGAGTAAGATGTTTTAAGAGATTTCACAGCTTCATTGTTTTCTTACTGATTTTATACTGCTTCTATATAGCATGTTGATGTACTTTTACATGATATCTTATTGCTTAGTCTTCATTTATTATTATTATTCACTGAGTTGGAGTACTCACTTTACTCCCTGCACCTTTTTTGCAGATTCAGGTATTTCTGAACCCGGTAACGGGTATTGGTTGCTTAGAGGTAGAGTCATTGGAGTATAGCAAGGTAGCTGCCCGATGTTCGTAGCATTGCTTTTCTCCCTTTTGATTTCATTAGACTGTATTTAGTGCATTTTCAGAATTTCCGTTGTAATTAGACCTTAGTAGATGCTTGTGACTTGTGACACCTCGATGTCGGGCTATGTCTATTCCACAACTATATTATTCACCTTATTTTGGGGATTATTATTATGTTAGAGACTTAAATTGCATTATTTTAACTGCTTAAAATGAATTGGGAGTATGTCGGCTGGCCTTATCTTCACGAGAGTCTCCATCACAACCGGGTCTGGGTTTTGGGTCGTGATACTACCTTTGCTTGAAGATAAACACACTCAGCCGCAACCTATTTTCCCACCTCGAGCTCTTCTTCTTTAGCCCTAAAAAACCCCTAAGTTCGTTGCATCTGCCAATGGACCGCATCAGGTCATTGTCCTTCCGCTCCAACTCCTCCCTAAGGAACTGAGGATTGCCGCCCTCCCCGAGTCGTGCATGTATATCGCGACACTTGTCATGGTATCGATGGTATTTTGAAACCATTTACTGAAAAGCGACAACCTGCTTCTCCTCAAGGCGGATACTCTCAGTCTCCAAAATAAAAGACTGAAGAAAGAAGAGAAAACGGAAAGAGAAAGTTAGCAAGCGTGGAAGCCGTAAAGCGAGGAGCGCAATAAAGAACTCACCCCCAAAGCTATTCCGGCTATGCCCCGTGATAAACCAGCATCACTGATCTCCTGGAAAGCCTTGCTTTTAGTAGCAAAACAAAGAAGGACAAATTAGGGCACCAGGCTCACCGTATCCTCCAATAATTCACAATTCGGAGCAAACTCGATCACGCGGGAAGAATCGTATGTTCCTGCCTCCACCCGAGTGAACCCCGCCTCAAACATGCTAATGCCCTCAGGGTCAATATTCGGACTGCATTCATAGTCATCTATAACCATGCCCTTTTCTCTCTCACTGGCTGAAGAGGGAGCCCGAGCCTGTTGTGAAGTTGACGGACCACTCAGAATGATTACAACGGCCTTCAAGCTCTGCCCCTACCACTGTAGACTCTACCTCGCCAGAAATGGGCACCACTTCCACGCCAGATGGGGATACGGTCTCCTCAACTAAATTAGCATCACTAGCAGGCTCAGACACTGCCAAAACGTGATCGCCCTTTGAAGGCCTCTCGATCTTGGGTATTCCATCACCCCTTATCCTCCGTCTCTTTAATGGAGATTCTTCACCATCGTCCTGAGATGATTCGTCCACCAAATGAATTGCGGTAATCGAGTTTCTACCTAACAGGCAGCCTCACGACGACCGAGTGTGGGAGGGTCGTACCTTGTAAAATAGTAGCGACCTAAATGCTCTCACTTGCAGTCGCAATCGGTGCAGGTCCGATCGAGAGATTCGACTGACGGAAAGCAGGTATGGGAACCCTCGCCCTCCTCGTGACCCGCCGACCTACCAACTAGAGAAGCTTAAACCAAAGAGGAAATGTGGGGAGGAAAACACATAAAAAAGGACGAAGTGACCAAGAACAAGACGAGATGACTCACCAATAGAAGTTCTACGCCCGAATCTCTCGTGGAACGGTGACCATTCACGAATCCCCATTGTATAGGGCAATACCTAGCTCCCCCACTCACGAGTATCAGCCACTAGCAGAGGAGGCGACTTCTCGGCTGCAAAGTAGAGAAAAAGGGAAAAAAAGAGCAATCAGATCACCGAAAGGGGACAACAAGAAGCCGGTTAATAAATATATATAAGAAAACACTTACGGGCATAATTCCACTCCTTATAAAATCCTTTAGGGTTTGAAACCACGTACCTTGTCCTCACAAAGAAGAAGTTCTCCCAAAAGCGACGATTGGTCTTATTGTACATCTTCACCACCAAGCCCTTGGTCCCGCAGTGATGAAGATGTATTATAGTACCCTTGTCAAAACTAGGTAGGAAGAGGTGAAGCAAGTGATAGAGAGAAATCCCCCGGCAGGCCAGTTCCGCGTACTTGGTAAGCATGAGGAAAAACTTGTGCATATACAGAGAGAGTTGAGCCGGGTACACCCCATAATAGCGACGGAAGTCTTCCGCCAGATAAGGAAGGGGAAGTGTATAATTGATGACAAACAGGTACGTATAAAACGCGCAGTAGCCCGGGCGATGTATCTGCACGACGTCTTTTCCTGCAGGAATGAGTTCAACATGGTACGAAATCCTTCACTTAGCCTTAAGTGTATCAAGCGCCGCAACATCCATTATGGAAATGATGGGCTTAGGATCGGCGTCAAGTAAGTTATTGAAATCAGTCCTGGCTTTCCCCGAGCGTGGAATTATCTCATCAACGGTGGGAAAATTCTCATCTTCCACAATGGTTGTCCCTTCTTCTTGGGAATGCATATCCGTTTTTTATGCAACGGTACCAGTGACTCTATCGGAGGTAGAAGGTGCACTAGCTATGTTTTCTTTGGTTATATAGATGATAACTACTAAGGTGGAGGGGTAACAATGGCAAGAAACTTCAAAAGAAGAGAAATGGAGATGTAAGAGTCTGAAGAGGGAGGAAAGAGAAGCCGGGAGTTTTTCGAATAATGTATAGGAAATACAGCAACCCAAATGAGAAGTCCTCTTCTCTACTTATAAGAATACAAGCACCCTGGGTAGGAAAACCAAATGTCGCAACGTTAATTCCAAAGCAGAAGAGGCATAGGAAACGACGTAACGTATAGGGAACGTGCTCCATAATGACGCATGACAAATTGACGTCATTTCAAACTGACATAACGGCCAGGTATGGATCTCAAAACATCACATCATCATCTCATTATGAAGGGTTCGCCATAATGATGCATGACAAATTGACGTCATTTCAAACTGACATAACGGCCAGGTATGGATCTCAAAGCATCACATCATCATCTCATTATGAAGGGTTCGCCCCCCAACCAAGATGCTCAGATTTCTCAACTTGAAAACTAGCAGGGTCCGCCCATCTAGCTCATCCAAAGACGACCCTGACATGCGGAGGGACTAACTGTATATGTCAAAATCTGATCGAAAGAATTCCACATAAGGAAGAATGACCAAGATTCAACCAAGCCGAAGTCATGTACATGAAGCAATACATCGGCTAATGATTCAGCTACGGTCAAGGTCGAGCACTCAGTTCGGCCCGAATGTATAGCTCAACACTTAGATATTTTAGAGGAATATTTTAAGAACTTAAGTACTCCGGTCAAGGACCGCTGGGTAAGAAAGTGTTTGGTATAAATATCATGAGAGAGATTAATAAAAGGGGGGATGATGGGAACACAGAGAAGATATTTATCCCTCTAAAGGAGAAGAAGCTCCATCCTCCCAAACTCTTCGCCAAAAGGGGGATAAACCTCAAGATCTTGGCATTTTATCTGTAGTTCAACTTTATCAAATGCATGGAAGTATATCTAGTTCAATAATGGTGATTCTTTTTCTTTATGAATTTGTCCTTATCATTTGATATTATTGAAGCCACCTTCCTTTTATTACATTATGAAACCCAATCGCGATTGTAATCAAATTTTACGTCAAACTATACTTATTTATTCTTGTCTTCCATCTCTGATCTAGAATAAATTATCTCTGGCTAGGATTTACCCATATCTTCTTGTTGAATTAGACTCATAAAAGGACAAATCAACTGTTCCATCAAAGTAAAAATAGCGTCTTACCAAGGGCCAAAAGGGCCCCCACCCAACTAATTAAGTACAGAAAAGCTAAATACAAGAGCAAAAATTAAGTACAAAAGCTTCACTCAGCATTATCCCCATCCATATTGTCATCCCTCTCCACGCTTGGTTTGACGGCTTCACCTCTACCGCTACCCTCTCTATCAAAATGTTCATAATCAAAGGTAAGCCCGTCCTCGACCTCATCATCTCTATTGTCCTCCGGTGTCGCTGGGTCACACCTGTAGGCAAGCCAGGCCTCACGCGCTTTAATACGAGCTTCTTCGAAAGCTGCTTCAGGAACACTCCCCGCTGCCCACGAGCCCTTATATATATCCCGCTAAGCCTCAGCATGAATCCACATCTCATACAAAGGGAGAGAAACCACAAGAGAGTCGGACGCAGGAGTAGAAGCCAACAATTGTGCCCTCTCACCCTCGAGAGCAGTAATTTGATCACCCAAGTTTGAGACGTCTGCATCAAGACAGCCAATCCGCTCATCAAGCACGTTCAGACCTAAGAACGCAGATAGAATCTTCCAGTGTTGCAACCCTTGGCCAAGTTGCTACTCGTGCTCCCTCATCCCTCTCTAGCTTGGTCGTCTTCCTTTTGACCTCGGTCACCTTCTTTGCCAATTCAAAACTTAGATCGGTGACTCTAACGACACTTTGCTCAAGCTCCGCCCGCAGGGCCACCATCTTTGCTTGAAGATCAACACACATAGCCACAACCCATTTTCCCACCTCGATCTCTTCTTCTTTATCCCTAAGCAACCTCTCAGGTTTGCTGCATCTGCCAATGAACCACATTAGGTCCTTGTCCTTCCGCTCCAACTCCTCCCTAAGGGACTGAGGATTGCCGCCCACCCTGAGTCGTGCATGCATATTGCAACACTTGTCTTGATATCAATAGTATTTTGAAACCATTTACTGAAAAGTGGCAACCTGCTTCTCCTCACAGAGGATACTCTCAGTCTCCAAAATAAAATCCTAAAAAAAAAGAGAAAACAAAAAGAGAAAGTCAGCAATAATGGAAGATGTAAAACGAAGAAAGCAATAAAAAACTCACCCTTAAATCCATTTCGGCTACGCCCCATGATAGACCAAAATCACTGATCTCCTGGAAAGCCTTGCTTTTAGTAGCAAAAAAAAGAAGGGCAAATTGGGGCACCAGGCTCACCATGTCCTCCAGCAAATCACAATCTGGAGCAATCTCGATCACGCGAGAGGAATCGTATGTTCCCGCCTCCACCCGAGTGAACCCCACCTCAAACATGCTTATGTCCTCGGGGTCAATATTCAGACCGCATTTATTGTCATCTATAACAACACCCTGTGCTCTCTCGCTTGCTGAAGAGGGAGCACGAGCTTGTTGTGAAGTTGACAGACCACTCGAAATGATTGCAGCGGCCTCCAAGCTCTACGCTTTACCACGGTAGACTCTACCTCACCAGAAACGGGCAACACCTCCACGCCCGAGGAGGATACGGTCTCCTCAACAAAATTAGCATCACCAGCAGGCTTAAACACTGCCAACACGGGATTGCCCCTCGAAGGCCCCTCGATCTTGGGTATCCCATTAGCCCTAATCCTCTGCCTCTTTAATCGAGATTCTTCACCATCATCTTGAGACAATTTGTCCACCTAATGAACTGCGGTAATCAAAGCTTCTGCCTAACTGGCAGCCTCACGACGGCCAAGTCTAGGAGGTGCCATAGCCGATAAAGTAACATCAACCTGAATGCTCTCACTTGCAGCTGTAATCAGTGCATGTCCGATCGAGAAACTCGACTGATGGAAAATAGGTATGGAGCCCTCGCCCTCCTCGTGACCCGCTGACCTACCAATGAGAGAAGATTAAACCAAAGAGGAAATAGGAGGGATGAAAATACAGAACAAAGGGCGAAGTGACCAAGAGCAAAGCGAAATGACTCACCAACAGAAGGTCTACACTCGAATCGCTTGTGGAACGACGACAATTCACGAATCCCTATAGTATGGGGAAACATCTGGCTCACCCACTCACGAATACAGCAACTAGCGTAGGAAGTGCCTTCTCGGCTCCAAAGTAGAGAAAAAGGGAAAAAGAAGAACAATCAGATTATCGAAAGTGGACAACAAGAAGCTATTTAAAAAAATATATAAAAAATAAACTTACGCGCATAATTCCACTCCTAACAAAATCCTTTAGGATTTGACACCACGTACCTTGTCCTCACAAAGAAGTTCTCCCAAAAGTGGCGATTGGTCTTATCGTCAATCTTAACCGCCAAGCCTTTAGTCCCGCGGTGACGAAGATGTATCATAGTACCCCTGTAAAAACTGAGATGAATAGGTGAATCAAGTGACGGAGAGAAATCCCCCAGCCGGCCAGTTCCGTGTACTTGGTAAGCATGAGGAAAAGCTTGTACATATACGTAGAGAGTTTAGCCGGACACACCCCATAATAGCCACAAAAATCTTCTGCCAGTGAAGGAAGGGGAAGTGTATAACTGATGACAAATGGGTACGCATAAAATGTGTAGTACCCCAGGCGATGTATCTACATGACGTCGTTACTCGCGGGAACAACATGGTAAGGAATCCTCCACTTAGCCTTAAGCACAGCAAGTGCCACAAATTCCATTACGGAAATGACGGGCTCAGGGTCGACGCCAATTAAGTTCTTGAAATCAGTCCTAGCTTTCCCCGAGCATGGAATTATCTCATCTATAGTGGGAAAATTCTCATCTTCTACAGTGGTTGTCCCTTCTTCATGGGAAAGAATATCCGTTTTTAATGCAACGATGTGACTCTATAGGAGGTAAAAGGTGCGCTAGCCATGTTTTCTTTGGTTATATAGATGATAAGTGCTAAGGTGGGGGTGGTGGTGGTAACAATGGCAAGACACTTCAAAAGAAAAGAAATAGAGATGTAAGAGTCTGAAGAGGGAGGAAAGAGAAGCCTTGAGTTTCTCGAATAATGTATAGGAAACACAACAACCCAAATGAGAAGTCCTCTTCTCTATTTATAAGAATACAAGCAACCTGAGCGGGAAAACCGAATGTTGCCACGTTAATTCCAAAGCAGAAGAGGCACAGGAAACAACGTAACCTATAGGGAACATGCGCCATAATGACACATGACATATTGATGTCATTTCAAATTGACATAATGGTCAGGTGTGGATCTCGAAGCATCGCATTGTCATCTTGTTATGAAGGGTTCGCCCCTCGACCAAGATTCTTAGATTTCTCAACTCGCAAACTGGTGGGTTCGTCCATCGAGCTTGTCTAAAGACGATCCCGACAGGCGGAGGGACTAACTGTATAGGTCAAAATCTTATCAAAATAATTCCACTTAAGGAAGAATGACGAGGAGTCAACCAAGATGAAGTCGTGTATAGGAAGCAATACATCGGCAAATGATTCAGCTACGGTCTAGGTCGAGCACTCAGTTCGGCCCGAACGGATAGCTCAACACTTAGACATTTTAGAGGAATATTCTAAGAACTTAAATACTACGATAAAGGACCGCTGGGTAAGAAAAGTGTTTGATATAGATATCATGAAAGTGTCATGCCACAACCTCGGGAGGCGCGACCGGCGCTCAATCGAGTGAACCCAACTGAGCAAGCCTTATTGACACTTTCTACCCAGCTCAGCTCAATATGATTAAGAAAATCCAGCTTTGAATTATTTAGACAATAGCAAACTCGAACATTCAACGTTGTTAGCTCATTTTTATATCATAAATCTTAAATCGTGGTTAAGTTTCCAAGATGTTATACAGTCATAGCTTAGACGAACTTGAGAATAGAGTTGCACATAGATCATTAACACATCCAATATCCGTACATAACCCACACATTGTCTACGGAGCCTCTATGGATATAAAAGACATAATATGACAACGCCGGCAACAAGGCCCCGGCTATACCTCAAAAGTGAAAGTCTACAACAAAGAATGAACAACATAACCCCTTTGAAGGAAAAAGGGGCTAACAAAGTCTTCGGGAGGAGGACACTCCGCTATGCGCGATCGGCACTGTCTGCTATATAACCACCTACATTTATTTAAAAATGTAGCACCCCGACAAAAGGGACGTTAGTACCATGGAATAGTACTAGTATGTATAACTAAACACCATCTAGTTAGAAAGAACTATACAATAATAGGAATTCACAAGTATAACTCAAAACTTCAAATGATCACCACATTATCAATCAAAAGAATCGTATAACTTTCACATCGTTTTTCCATAGCTTTTAGTTTGGGGCTTTCCATACTATTCATCCTTTGTTTCCAATAACACCGCTATCTTGAGCGGAGTCCAATCTTGACCTAATCGGCTAGTTTGCCTCATTTGAGTCATATATTTCAATCATAATCTCATTTTTTTCCCGAAATTCATTCACAATACCATCGGTATCTTGAGCGGAGTCCGATCTCGACCCGATCGACTAGGCCGCCTTGCCAAGGTGTTGTTCCCTTCTCATTAATCATTTCGTTTCATATATATTATTTCATAGGCACTTGGGTCCACAACTTATCACATCATTTTTGGCACTAGGCCGCATTTTATATTATTCTCAATTTCAATATTAGCTTTGCCATTTAGGAAAGAAGGTGCACACAAGAGCAATTTAAATTGTAAGCATGGATAAGACTTCACATAGATGGCATAATATATGCAGCTTCAATCTTGATGTAAGGTCTAAGCATTTCAATGCATAATTCATACCTTTGTCTCTTTCAAGTTATCAAGATAGCACGTTGATCATGTTAAGACATATTTTTTTCACACATATAAGGTTACAACACAAACTCATGTAAAATAACAAGCAATGCAACAATTCAACTTTAATCTTACCATGTTCACACAATCGCCGATGAAGCTTAATTTCTAAAGACGGGGTTTTAGCCATACATACCTCAATATAGCTTTCCTTAATCCTTAAAAAATTCCGGAACTCTTAGCACTTTGATCTATTATATAAGAATTACAAATTGAATCGAGAATTAGAGACGAGGTTAAGATTCTAGCTCGTTTGAGCATATTATCAAATACTAAAGGTGCATTGTGATCTTAGGTCCTTTTTGAAAGAAATTTCTTCAATGATATACCCAATTGTTATCTCTTTAGTTCTCATCCTCCCCATACACAATTATCTCTTATGCATGCAAAGTTATAAGCCCTTTTTACCCTAGAACTCAATTTTTAAGCACTTATCTTAAATAGCAATTTCGAAATTACAGATTATGGAATAAGTTCTTACCTTTTTAGAGTGAAGACCTAGCAACTCTCTTGACAATATTCAAGATTTTGGGGTAAGAGTTGGGTGGGGATTAGATGAAAGTCACTCCCTCTCTCTCTAGAACTCCTCTCCTCACTCTATTTTCAGTTAAATAACATAGAGAAGGTCGGATAGGGTGTTTTTAATGGGATATGGTCGGGTTTTAAAAATTAGAAAATAGGAGCCAACTCAAATCTACGATCGCATTTGCGATCGCAAAGCTGACATGCGGCCCGCAGAATGGACTGCAAAATGCTCCCCAAAACCTAAAGACACTATTTGAGTATGCGATAGAAATGTGGTCCGCATACCCGTTTTGCGGTCGCATAATGCACCGCAGAACTGCTCCTTACAAAATACCAAGGGGATAATTCCACCACTATGCGACCTGCATATCGATTATGCAATCGCATAATTGACCGCATAGTTGACCTCAAATTTGACCAACACACTGTTTTACTCTGCGGCAACTATGCGGTCCGCATAGCCATTATGCGACCGCATTCTTGACCACATAATCGTACTTTTTTGAAAAATATTATTCCTTGCCTTTTTAATGCATAGATCAGTCCAAAGGGTCTGAACCGCATTCTAATATGTATTCCCTACAAGGCACTACGGGCTTTCGAGTTTTGAGTAAAAGTTTTCACGGGGCCTTACAGAAAGAGAGTAACAAAAGGGGGAATGATGGGAACACTGAGAGAGATATTCATCCCTCTGAAGGAAGTGATGTTCCATCCTCCCAAACTCTTCGCCAAAAGGGGGATAAACCTCCAGATCTTGGCATTTTATCTGTAGTTCAACTTATCAAATGCATGGAAGTCTATCTAGTTCAAGAATGGTGATTCTTTTCCTTTATGAGTTTGTTGTTATCATTTGATATTATTGCCACCTTCCTTTTCTTACATTGTGGAACTCAATTGTGACTGTAATCAAATTTTACGTCCAACTATGCTTATTTATTCTTGTCTTCCATCTCACAACTAAAATAAATTATCTCTGGCTAGGATTTACCCATATCTTCTTGTTGAATTAGACTAATAAAAGGCTTAAAATATTTTTCGCCGAACAGCTCCCCTTTCATCTTAATATTAAAATTAATTAAATAAATCTAAAGAAGTATATAGTGGCAGTTGGTTTCTTTAAGTCATATATATAACTAATTCATGTTGTGATTTAAACAATTTATTTTAGTATTTAAACGTTTACAAACTTATTTAATTTTTATAGTATCAGATCATGTAAAGAATATTACATATAATCATTCATAAGAGCCGAGGGTCTATAGAAAATATTCTCTCTACCTGCCCAAGGCATGAGTAAGATCTGCGCACAAACTACCCTCCCCAAACCCCACTTGTAAAAATATACCGGGTATGTTGTTACATATAATCATTCATAAAATGCGGTATTAGTAACATGACTTTTTTATGAAGAAGTTACATATTGTTATAGCAAGTTACTATTTTAGGCTAGCATATCAAATGTCTTATGAAGAGTTGTCAATTGTTATATGTGAATTTGACATTACAGTATAAGAAACTTATACATTAACAATGCAAATAAGATCGGTCATCTACTATACCCAGAGGCAGACCTATATATATGAAATAAGTAGAGGATTCACTGGCACTTGTAAAGTTCGGCAAAAAGTCCATATATACATGCATTTATCTTTAAAAAATAATAATATATTAATAGTAGTCACCCTATATACACACCAGATTTTGGTTGAATAAAAAATTGCACACGCAACCTACAAATCCTGTGTCTGCCAGTGACTACAACAAGTTATAGTGTAAAAATACGTTATCAATATATATAAGTTAAATTCATAAAACATACTAGTACTAGTGTCACGACGCCAAACCGGACCCGGTCGTGATGATGTCTCTCATGAAGACAAGGCCAGCTAACACAATTCTCAATTCCAGTTAACTGTTTAATAAGTCAATTTAAGTCATTTATAAGGATAAATTACCAACAAGTACAGATTTAGTGAAATAAAACAAGTGCGAAAATGAATACAATCCAACATCGGGGTGTCACAAGTCACGAGCATGTACTAGGGTCTAAATACAACTGAAAATCCGAAATGTAGTAAATACAGACTAATGAAATAAAGAGGGAGAAAAGCAGTGCTGCGAACCCGACATCTACTTTGCTAAACTCCAATGACTCTGACTCCGATCAACCAATACCCACTACCGGGTTCAGAAATACCTAAATCTGCACACAAGGTGCAGGGAGTAAAGTGAGTACTCCGACTCAGTGAGTAATAATCATAACAAAAGACTGAGTGATAAGAAATCACGAAAAGTGCATCAACATACTGTATAGAATTAGTACAAAACCAGTAAGAAAGCAATGAAGCTGTGAAATCTCTTAAAGCATCTTAGCTCAGTTTAAACTTAAATATCCAATTAACATCAAAATTTCTGAAACTGATCAAACCCGGCTTCCGAGCCCACATCTCGAAATTCGTCAAAAGTCACATCAATATAATTCTCATCTTCACACGAGTCTATACATACCAAGAACATCAAAAGCGGACCTCAATTGCCCCTTCAAATTCCCAATTTACACTCTCCAAATTCAAGCTCTAATTCCCCAATTTTTAGGCTTTAATTTCCACACATTTCATGATTAAACAAGTAAGAATCAACATAGGATCGAGTTTTGAGTCCAAATTCCTTACCTCAATAAAGTTCCCTTGAAATCCCTCTCTCAAATCTTCCAAAAAGCTCCAAAGCTGAGATAAAAATGGTGCAATATCTCAAAATTTACGAAGGACATAATTTTATTTTCTGCCTAGGAATTTTTGCATCTGCGGCACAATGACCGCTTCTGCGGTACCGCATATGCGTCCACAAAAACGCTTCTGCGGTTCTTCACTTAATCGGACCAAAATCGCACATGCGCTCAACATTCTGCACATGCGGCTTCGCATGTGCGATCCCACAACCGTATCTGCGGTTCCTGAAAATTCCTCAATAAATAACTTCTGCGGCTCCTCCTCCGCATGTGCGACGTCACACCTGCGGCCCCAAATCACAGGTGCGAAAATATCATAAGCAGGAAAAGTTTAGCAGCTGCAAACATTCCTCAAACTCCCCGTCAACCATCCGAAATCACCCTGAGGCCCCCAGGACCTCAACCAAAGGCACAAACATATCCCAATACCTTAGTCAAACTTGTTCCAATCTTCAAAACACCTAAAACAACACCAAATCAATCAAAACACATCGGATCCAAGCCAAACTTTCAAAAATCTTCTGAATTCTACTTTGATAAAAAACCCAACCAAACCACGTCCGAATGACCCAAACTTTTGCACCCATATCCCAAATTACACAACGAAACTACTGCAAGTCTCGAAATTCTATTCCGACCCCTATATCTAAATCTCGCCTACCAATCGGAAATCACCAAAATAAAAATTTTGCCAATTCAAGCCTAAACCTTCCACGGACTTCCAAAATGCATTCCGACCACGCTCTTAAGTCCCAAATCACCTAACGGAGCTAACCAAATCATGAAAATTCTGATCCGAAATCATATACAAACAAGTCAAATCTCGGTCAAACCTTTCAAGTTTCAAGCTGATAACTGTTCTTCCAAATTCATTCTGATTACCCTGACAACCAAAACTAACGTTTTACATAAGTCATAATAAATTACACGGGGCTAGTCATGCCCGAGAAGTGGCGAGTAAAGTGCAAAAGCTCAAAATGGCTGGTCTGGTTGTTACATCCTCCCCCACTTAAACATACGTTCGTCCTCAAACGTGCCCGGAGTTGTTACAAAAGCCAACAATCGCTGAATAACTTTACCATGCATATAACCGGGGGTGATCCCACGTTACCCTATCTCATATAGGTCCGAGAATACGATGTAACTGAAATTTCATAATCCCAACCTGGTCCATTAACCTTAGAACCACATTTCCACTTCTAAAATCATCCACAAGATTTGAATCTCACATCTACACTCTGAATAAGCCCGAACAAGCGGTAATAACCCATACATGCAACCTCAGGTGCAATTACATGATATACCACATAACTCAAATGCTTGCAGCGATAATTTCTAATCACAGTAGCTGCACACAACAACCGAATACCGATAGAAAACCTCTTATCAACTAAAATCTCAGTCCAACACTTTCATCTACTGCCAATGATAATTGAAACACGCAATAGACCATAACTATTTCTCAGATCCACCATTCATGAAGCCACTCTTCCTTTGGCAAGGACCATAGCAAATTTCTGAGCCGAACCTAGATATTTATCCTTCCAACATGATGAAACCGAACCCGTTCGTATTCATTAAATATCCCAACGATCTCATCTAATCCAACATAACCACTCTTGTGACATGACACCTCAATATAGACTAAAGCCATAATTGGCAAAATCCGCGCACCAGTAAGAAACAATCCGAACATACTCAAATCATGGAAATGACTCAAATGAAAGAGTTGTACCGCAAGCTAACCAGTACCACTACAACACATGTCTGAGAATCCGTCTCAGATCATAGAAACAGAACACACGAATCTAACCCACAAGGTCATACCTCCGCATAACTTCGCTGCAATGCGCGATCCTATCCAAACGATGGTCCACATGAAACACCTCAAGTCACTCAGCTCGAAATTGATGACCACGCGCAATTGATGCCTAGAACCAAAACAAATCTTCATAACCACGGTGAAGCAAATATATAACACCACGCAAACCCGAAATGACATAATCAATATGCCATCCGCCGAGCAATATCTAATACTCCTCTCGCTCAAGTTCCATTGAAAGTTCCCAATAACACCGCACTACATGTGCATATAACCAACAAATCCCAATGCCTCACAATAAGGAAAGGTAACTCATAGATCTCCCCAGAATGCTAATAGGCTCGATAACATTTGAATCACACATCTCTCAGCAATACAACTCGGAGCCAACCAAGTTGACTCAAGTTAGAACACATATCCACATTGGCCTACCAATGAACCCCTTATCAAAGAAACCCTGAAGCTGTTCCTTCAACTCTTTTAACTTTGCTAGTGCCATACAATACGATACCCGGCATCAAATCAATACCTAACTCTTCTGGTGCCATACGATACGGTGCCCGACATCAAATCAATATCGAAATCAACAACCTTTCCTGGCGACATGCTCGGCCACTGTCGCGCCCCCATTTTCTCACCAAATCGGGTTTATGACATTTGGAAAGACAACACGTTCCTTTTTGGGAATTGGGTATTGAATTGAAGAGTCACCACCTAATGATTTAGGTGCATTAAGATACTAAGAAGGGTTTGATTCAAGTAACCAGAGATTGGGTAAGGGCTTGAAATTATCCTAAGGGGAAGGTGTTAGGCACCCCTCAAGATCCAATAGTGTGGTTCCCGGCCAAACTATTGTTGTAACTTAAGTGCAAATAACACATAGGCAAATAAAAACTTCAAGTAAGAGGGGATTTTCACATAATGGTTACAAATAAGCAAAGATAGAAAGAACGAAAGGGAGACTGATTTTTTCTTAGGGAAATAGTTTAAAATTTGGAAAAGAAGCAAATAATCAAAGAAATAAAGGGAAGGGGGTCTTAGGTTTATAAATAATATGGATCACCCCACGAAACATCCGGTAATCACTCCTTAGTGAGGGGCTATACGTGATGTTATCGCATGATCATCATATCCATATCTACCTTTTCCTACCCCGTTAATGCATTAAAGCGCGGAATGGTCTCGTTTACTTATTGCATGCTATTATCCGCCCCAATCCTATCAGTCCCGGAGGAAGTTAGAACTACTAATCATAAAGAGAAGGGATATTAGGCTTTTTTATGGTTTCAAAGGGAAAAAAAAACTCTAAGGCGACATACAAAAACACGTATAGCAAGTTGGGGGAAGACATAAACAAGTGAAGGGCTCAAATAGACCTCCTTTAAACCAAAGAAAGCACGCACTTTAGCATGACTTACACATACTGTTTAAGGTCTGATTAAAACTTAAAGGTTGAGGCAGATTGATTTATTACATAGTTCAGATAAGAAGCCCGAATCAGGCCTGCCTACTAGTTGTAGCTAATAAAATCTGATTCAGTTTATAATTTTAGCCCTAAGGCTTGCCTAGGTATTGGAAAAGGATACTATAAGCATAATATCTACTGATTTCAGAAACGATGAAATAAAATGAATACATACTGATTTAAGAAAAGTCGTCAGTTAAAGCAAGTTTTAGCAAGGGATCATAAGTTCTGGAACTGATGGTCGTCATTATTACTGGTTTTAGATATAAGTGAGTGAAGCGATTCAGACTTGATTAATAACTCCTATGGACATGCTTTCTATGCGTGTTGATTTTAAACCCCTTTTAACAGACATGGTAAAATGCAGAAAACCTATAAGCATGATATCTAGGTACTGAATTTCATTTAAAGCCAATGAACATGCATCTAATTGCAGTTGATTGATTAAGACCTATAAACATGATTGCCTGATGAAGACTGTATATGCAAGATTTAGAAAGACCTATAGGCATATTTTCTATGTACATATGCAGGATTCAGATTTCCAGGTAATTATAGACATGGTATCTATATGAGAGAATGCAGAATTCCTACAGACATGTTATATATATGAGAAATGGAGAAATTCAGAAATAACCTATAGGCAGGATATCTATATGAGAGTGCAAAAATTCAGAAATAACCTACAAATAGGATATCTATATGAGAGTGTAGAAATTCAGAAATAAACCTGTAGGCAAGTTATCTACCCTTCGCATATATAGTTATCCCTCCCTTTTTACTAGCCATCCCTAAGAGTTTATTACAAAATTATTACAGCCCAGAATGAAGATAAAAGAAAATACATCAGAAATTAAAAAGTACAACCAAGGAGAGCCTGATTCAGACTTTCTGTCTGAAATATGAAGTAAACCAACTCCAATGAGATCATGATCCAAAGCCTTTCTCCCATTTGGATGTGTCAGAGTTCCCTAAGAGTCTTATATGGACTCCGGGCAGTGCTCACACCTAAATGTATTACCAGATTAAGACATAGTGCAGCGTAGAAGGGCCAGCCCTCAAGTGTCCAAGTTCAGAGGGGACTCAAGGTCCCAAGGCAAGGCTCACAAGAGGGGGCAGAACTTAGGGACTAAGAGAGAGTGCAAGTGCAGAAATAGGGTTCTGAAAGGGGAAAGGGAAAGGGAAACAACTCAAATTAGTACACATAGGGGTATAGGGGAGGTGGTAAAGAAGCAAAGACAGGCTGGTGGACATACCCAGCAATGGAAAATGCTGGCACACCCATAAGCCTGTTAGAACACACTGTTTAGAGATTAGGGTCCCAAAGGATCAAGTTTAATTCATGGACAATAACTTACATATTGTCATGTCTTAAACCATATGCTCAAACACATAAGGGGGTAGGGAATAGGGATTCATAGCAGAAACAAACAAAAAGAAAGCAACATGCTAATTGAAATATTGAGCTCTACAGAAATAGTAAGTAGACATAGATGCACAAACTATAAATAAACACATTGTTGTGATGCTGAAACTTAAATCAGGACATACCAGTTTCAAAGAAACAAGTAGAGAAAAATAGTAAGTCTTGTAAACACGCTACAATGCAGACAAGAAGAGAGAATATTATTGTGTATAAGTGTGACTCAGGAAGACTGTGTATTGTCTTGAGTTTGTGAAAGAGTTGTGCATTTATAGTGTGAAAATCAGGCAGAAATAAGGTAAGAAAACAATTAAGGAACTGAATATCAATTAAAAATCAATCACACAAGACTTCCTTTAATCAAGGAATTCAGATTCAAACGGGTAAGAACTATTTAAGGAAAGAAATTAGCTAAGAATTTTGTGCAAAGTAGGCAATTAGGGGTAAATACATAAGAGAGTTATTTTAGGACATAATTTGAAATACACGGTTGTACAAATAAGGTAAGAAAATCAATTAGTAGCCAGTAAATCAAAGGGTCTGAGATTTTGCAATTATTGATCCATGAATGAACCGAGTCAAAAAAGATGAGAAAAGATTTTTTTTCACTTAAGTTGAATCACAAGGAAATCAGCAAACAATGGAAAGAAATCAATCAGATCTGCTCAGAAGAAGGACTGAACTGGTCACAACTTGGAAAGCCACTTTTAGAGGGAAGTTCTTCATATATAAAAAGCATACAAACATGTTGAGTTGAAAGAAGATGTCATGCCTTTGCAAATATTAGTAGGTAATGGTTGTCACATAAGTCAGTAACACAAAAGAGAAATAACATCTAGTAGCATACGAAGGTCCAATGCAAAAGGTCTTAGAAGAGTTTAGCAAAAGGTCAGAATCATAGGAAAACAAGGATGTCCAAACTCAGTTCAGAGACTCGAAATTGGTCTGAAAGATTTGGGGGTTTTTGAGATAAAACCCTAGTTCAAGCAAATCACACATCCAAACTTGGAGGAACCCCCCAAATTCTAGGGTTTCCATCATTAATCGAGTGCAAAGATGAGAGGGCAAGTAATTAAATTCGAAACAGGTTCAGAAGTCTCAGAGAAGAACTGAAACTTCTAACATATTTCTTTCAGCAATAAAACTTAAAAGAAAACATGATAGAAAAGTAACATGCAGAATACAGTAGAAGAGCTCAAAGAAAATAGAGTAGAAGAAGCTAATGCGAAGCATAACGGGAAAAATTGATAAGAACAATAGAAGAAGCATGCTAAGAAGTTTTAGAAGAAACTTAAACAAAGCTCAGTAGATGGAACTTAATAAGAAATGCTTAAGAACATAGTAAAGGAAGATATGGTAGGAGAAACACACAAGACCACAATATAGGAAAATACCGTAGAAGAAACATACAAGAACACGGTAGAAGAAAATACAAGAACACAATAGAGGTAGAAACACAAAAAAAAAGATAGCCAGAGAAACATTTAAATACTTTTCAGAAAACCCTAGATTGGAGAAGAAATGGTTTTGAAAGTAGTTTTTGGAAGAAAAGCTAGAAAAATCGTTTAAAAGCTTAGGGAAAGCATAGATACACAAAGGATCTAAATGAATCAGAAAAACTTCGAAGGGTTAGGGTTTCAGAAGAACCCCAGTAGTGAGAAAGGCTTGGAAAAGTCACTGATCCAAGCAGGAGAGGTCGAGGTCAAGCTCGAACAACCATGGTTTGCCGGAGCAGGTCGGAGGTGGCCATAGATTTTGAATCAAACGAAGCCTGGACCAAGCTTCTTCATGGCCAGGCCTTAAATCCTCCGATGGCGTAGGAAGCCATGGATTCCGATGGCTTCAGGGTGAAAGTGGTAGGAGGCGGCTAGGGTTTGAGAAGCTTCGAGAGAGTTTGAGAGAATGGGG
>MU699853.1:0-54564 GCA_026770625.1 Nicotiana glauca | reverse complement strand
GACGGCTGGTAGGTGAAAAATGATTTAAGTTTTAGGGGGTGTTGGTAAATTAAAAAGTAAAAGGAGAACTGTGGCCGTTGATCATTTCAATCAACGGCCTGGATTAAATAGGGAGCTGGGCGGGTCGTTTAGACGGGCTGTGGGTCGGGTAAATTTAGGAATTGGGCTGGGTGATTTGAAATTGAAATTGGGTTGGATTAGGGGTGCCAAATCTGACCAGAATCGAAATAAAAATAGGCTAACATTTAAATATCCATTTTCGCTTATTTATTTTATAAAAAATAGTAAAATAATTTCTGAAAACAAATTAAAGATACTAAATTAATTAATAATATATAAATATTAGATTAAAAATACTGGAGCCAATTTTGTAATTATAAACGTAATTAAAACCATACTAGTTATATTATAGAATAAATATGAGAATTCAATAAATGAATTACCAAAATGCCAAGTTTGGGAATACTTATTGGGTTTTTGTTGATAAAATAGGGCAATAAAATTGATTTTAAAAATCTAAAAAAAATTGAAAAAAATAATAGGACATTGGGAAATACTTATATATGTATATAAATGCTATTTTGAAAGGTATTTTGCATATAAAAATATACAGAGAAAAATTGGGTATCAACAGCCACAAGAACACATCCGGAAAAGTCCCTTACCATCGGACCTGAATTAATGGTAGGAGCCTCTGCACTGACATCCATCACGAAAGCCCAAATAAGAAGGACAATCCTTCCCAGCCATCCGCTGGGTCTTCGTAATATATAAAACCACCTTACTAGAACATGAAATCCATCGAATCTCGCCACTCAATCCGTGACATTCCTGTCATAGCCAACATCGCCGGCTTAGTGCAATGACCTAGAATGACACAACGTTGAGACAACCGATCTATACCCTAATATCACATCCAAAATCTATCATACCAAAATCCCGATAGTCACTAAACAGTGCCGATACCCACGACCCACAACCACAACATAGCCTGAATATGAGAACTCCCAGTCTCCAACTCCATATAGCACATGAATAACCATATCTGATCCCAATTCCACCATTTGAGTATACAACACACCTCTGATACCCAATCATTCCACGAGAGATACTCTATAATTCTTTTGTGCCGCCAAGCAAACTCGAATATCAGCAGTCGATCTAACAAGAAAGTGCCGCAATACTACCGAAGTACCATCAACTTAATCACATTTCCTTTTTTTGAAACATATACCCTCGTCAAATCACCCCAATTAGCAATACCATTTCCTTAATCACCTGAAGATCATTTCCCTAATCATCTGAAGCTCATTTCTCTAATTATCCGAAGCTGCCCGCTGCCTAAGAGTTTTATGACTTTCCTTTCAGAACTGAACCGAAACCTTACGTACGCAATTTCAATCCTCCACAATATACCGCATACACCATACCGTCCTAGGATAATATGAGAACTTCATATCCCTTCCGATCCACAAGCAACTATGTACTCAACCAACCAAGAACTTTCCATTGATCCCATTCAGAAGAAAATCACTACACATTACATGTTTCTTGTACTCGCAGAAAATACGCATCTCTAATCGCAGTAGAGATCGTCAAGAACTCTCTGTCTCCCTTTTGCACAAAACCAAACCTGACATGACTGAATCCTTCTAACTCAACCAAGCTACGTAGGCCACTAAAACCTAAGAGCATTGCAGCGACACCTGTAGAAGCTCATTACCTCGTAAACATCCAAAGAACTAATCATATCCTTTCCATACTAATTCGGCCTACTACCAATCGATCCCATCTATCCGAGTTCCTCTGATCTCACCTACAACTTGATACTCCTTCTTGCTATTGCATCATAATTCCTCAACCCAGACTCACCACACCAGACCCAAGCATAATACCACACAGTCTAAGGCTCATAACCCGCTGAATACTCTTTTAAATGTTCCCAAAAGTACCACATTCAAAATACTTACCCTAAAAAGACTTCCTGCGAATCTGAAGACATTACCTTCCTAATAATGATGTATAGAGTCCCATAATTGATATAGAAATGACACAAGTCTTGACACCCTCCAACGCAACCTCAGTTTTTAGCCAAATCACACACTTGAAAATTTTCTAATTATTACATGTACAATCTTGAACACATTAGAACCATTCTCGAGAGTCATTCACTCTACTCAAATTGCAATTTGCCTGATCAAACAAACTGAACAACCAATGCCTCATTAGCACTCCGGCACCACAGAATGTAACCTCATTCCAAAACAACCTAGCAACTTCCTGCTCAATGCACTGAGCACCCTTCACCAACAACAACTCAAGACATTCCGTGATTCTCACACACCTATGAAGCATACTATAACCTTTGTCAAGAATTTTCCTTTACTCGAGCCATCCTCGGTCTCAATTTTTGTAGGCCATAATTGATTCACCCGTACGTCTCAACTAGAACCAACATAGCACATAACCGTGCAGTCAACTAATCAATAGCAGACTCCCCTACTTGGCTCGAAGCCATAGATCAAAAAATACACAATAACTCATAATGCTTATACTCTACTACTGTCATAATACCATAGTGAGATTAAACTCGATCCTTTATAAACTCGTGAAACACCGACCATCTATTACTTTAAATCTTCTGCAAATCTCGTATTCACCCTCGTAACAGTTAATTCCACTCTCTTGAGCAACCCAAAATTTAAATTTGAACACGTGTATTTCACTTGTAAATGTGATCTCCTAACAAACAACATAAGGGTCACAAAACGTCAGAACACTCCGCATGAGATAACCCACCTGTTTTGCCTCAAACTAACATTTTTGTATACCTTCCACCGTCATAAACATTACGCAATCGCTTGATCTTTTTAAGTATGAACTCATACCGCAACATGAATTTACTTCACTCCCAACTAGGAAACATGAAAATGTTCTTCACACACCAATAACTCGGGGCTATACCTTGAATCAAGATGCAAATCAAGCACCTAATAGTTCTTCTATCCTCCAGCAGAACCTTCTCATCGCTTCTAAATCATATGAATACATCTCGAAGTCACATCACACTCACCACGTAACTATCCAGCAATCACTTCTATTAATAGGGGCACTACCGAATATATAAATTTAAAAACACGCCTCACATAATTAGCACCTCGGTGCTCAAGCTATAGGTAAAAATCCGGCCTCAAGTCCTCCAGACTGACCCAACATCAAACACACAAAGATCACATCTCGCCCCTCGATCAAGGAATCACAAGCCATCGATTTACATTTGATACTGAGCACTCATATGCGCATACGAACACGTGGAAGGAATTTCAAGAGTTAATTTTCAAGTTGAATCAAGGACGCGCGATAAGAATTCAAGAATCTAAAGTTTTTCCTAAAGGTTCTGCAGCCTCTCGAGGATAAATATAGACGTCTCCGTATCGATCCGCGAGACTCTAGTAAACGTGCTCATGACTCGTGAGACTATGTAACCTAGGCTCTGATACCAACTTGTCACGATCCCAAATCGGACCCGGTCGTGATGGCGTCTCTCGTGAAGACAAGGCCGACACAATTTCCTATTCTAGTTAACCGTTTAGTAAGTCATTTATAAGGATAAATTCCAAACAAATACAGATTTAGCGAAATAAAATAAGTGCGAAAATGAATACAGCCCGACATCGGGCTGTCGCAAGTCACGATCATCTACTAGGGTCTAAATACAACTGAAAAGTCTGAAATGTACTAAATACAGAGTAATGAAATAAAGAGGGAGAAAATCAGTGTTGCGAACGCTGGCAGCTACCTTGCTAAACTCTAATGACTCTGCATCCGATCAACCAATACACGATACAGGATTCAGAAATACCTAAATTTGCACACAAGGTGCAGGGAGCAAAGTGAGTACTCCGAATCAGTGAGTAATAATCATAACTAAAGACTGAGTGATATGAAATCACGAAAAGTGCATCAACACGCTGTATAGAAGTAGTACAAAACCAGTAAGAAAGCAATGAAGTTGTGAAATCTCTTAAATCATCTTAGCTCAATTTAAACTTCTTTAAAAATGACTTTTTCAACAGTTATGCAAAGCAATTAGTGCAGATTGGCACAAAAAATCCGCCATTTAGGCACAAATACACAATTAAACAGGTAAATGACAGGCAAGTAAAAAAAGGTAAGCACATAATGTTCGCCCCTCCGGCACAATGTCAACAAATTCGCCCATCGGGCAATATCTCAGAATAATACCAGCTCCTCGTGTTATATCTTACCTCACAATGAGTACCCGCGCTCATTGGGGGTGTGCAGACTCTTAGAGAGGCCTCTTACAGCCTAAGCGCAATATCAAGCCATCTCGTGGCATCATCTTTAGGCTCTTGGCCTCATATCAACAAGCCAGCTCGTGGAGTAAATATCTCAAGCCCTCGGCTTCATAATCAAATTCAGTGTATCGTCGCTGCGGCGTACATCCCGACCCAAAAGATATCATCACAACACAGGCCCTCGACCTTACTCAGTCAAAAATCACATAAGCCACTGGGGCAACAGCAAAACATGATGCTCAGCCCAAAATATTATTTGAAATATCATTTCTAGTGTTAAAGTAGAGTAAACATGGCTGAGTTTTGAAAATAGTAGAATATAGCATGACTGAATACAAGTTTAAAGTCAAAACAATGAGGAAATATCAATAGAAAATCCCCGAAGGGTTCACATAGTTGGCACGAGGCCCAAATATGCCATTCATCCCAACACATGATGATAGCAAATAGTTTTCAATCAAATGCGCAATAAAACAATCATTCGGGATGGACTACGTCACAATCCCCAACAGTGCACGACCCCACGCTCGTCATCTAGCGTGTGCATCACCTCAATATAGCACAACGATGTGCAATCCGGGGTTTCATACCCTCAGAACATCTTTTACAATCATTACTCACGTCGATCCGGTCCAAACTCTAGCCCGTGATGCCTTTGCACGGAAGAATCAACCTCCGGATGCTCCAAATCTAGCCACAATCATTACATAATCATTAAGATATTCTAAGGGAACGAAGGTCACTCGAAAATATCTAATTCACATCAAAAATTCCAAAATTGCTCAAACCCGGCCCGGGGCCCACATCTCGGAATTCGACAAAAGTCACATCAATAGAATCATCGTCCTCACACGAGTCTATACATACCAAGAACATCAAAATCGGACCTCAATTGCCCCTTCAAATTTCCAATTTACACTCTTCAAATTCAAGCCCTAATTTTCCAATTTTTAGGCTTTAATGTCCACATGTTTCATGATTAAACAAGTAAGAATCAGCATAGGATCGAGTTTTAAATCCAAATTCCTTACCTCAATGAAGTTCCCTTGAAATCCCTCTCTCAAATTGTCCAAAAAGCTCCAAAACCGAGATAAAAATGGTGAAAAAGCACAAAATTCGCGAAAGACACAATTTATATTTTCTGCCAAGGCATTTTCGCATCTGCGGCACAATAATCGCTTTTGCGGTACCAAAATATGCGGCCACATAACCGCTTCTGCAGTTCTTCACTTAATCGGACCAAAATCGCACCTGCGCTCAACATTCCGCCCCTGCGGCTTCGCATGTGCGGTCCCACAACCGCATCTGTGATTTTTGAAAATTCCTCAATAATCCACTTCTGCGGCTCCTCCTCCGCATGTGCGGCGTCGCACTCGCGGTCCCCAAACCGCAAGTGCAGAAATATCATAAGCAACAAAAGTTTAGCAGCTGCAAACATTCCTCAAACTCCCCGTCAACAATCCGAAATCATCCCGAGGCCTCCAGGACCTCAGTCAAAGGCACAAACATATTCCAATACCTTATTCAAACTTGTTCCAATTTTCAAAACATCTCAAATAACACCAAATCAATCAAAACACATCGGATCCAAGCCAAACTTTCAAAAATCATCCGAATTCCGCTTTTGATCAAAAGCCCAACCAAACCACGTCCGAATGACCCGGAATTTCGCACCCACATCCCAAATGAGACAACGGAACTACTGCAACCCTTGGAATTCCATTCCGACCCCTATATCAAAATCTCGCCTACCAACCGAAAATCGCCAAAATAACAATTTTGCCAATTCAAGTCTAAACCTTCCACGGACTTCCAAATTGCATTCCGACCACGCTCCTAAGTCCCAAATCACCTAATGGAGCTAACCAAATCATGAAAATTCCAATCCGAGATCATATACAAATAAGTCAAATCTCGGTCAAACCTTTCAAGTTTCAAGCTGAGAACTGTTCTTCTAAATTCATTCTGATTACCCTGACAATCAAAATCAACGATTTACATAAGTTATAATACATCACACGGGGCTAGTCATGCCCGAGAACTGGCGAGCAAAGTGCAAAAGCTCAAAACGACCGGTCGGGTCTTTATAACTAGTTATAAGTGAATAAAATTAAACAATAAATTAATGCTAACCTGCAATTGAGCTTGAATAAGATAAGCACCAAGTTTCCTAGCAGAATCATCCTTTGGGTGACTATCAGCAGTAACAGCCAATGACTTAATAATAGGCAAGAAAATACCATCAGCTCTAGCAGTTGTACTTGGAATAGCAGAAGAAATTGCAGCCTCACCTTAAAGCCAAATCATAAGACAAACCCAAGTACTTTTCCCAAGCCAACTCACAAAACACTAAGCAACTCTATCACCAAGTCCAGTCTTAATAAATCCTTTTGGGAAAAAAAAAATATACAACAATTAACCAAATAACTTCATTTGGGAATGCAGCAAATGCCGCGGCGAATGTTAAGGTTTTTGTTATAACCGCGATCGTGAGGCAAAGGAATGCCCACGCGCCCACACTGGCAATGGGCCGAGGATCAGGTCGCAGATAGCTGTAAGGAAAATGGCTAAAAGTTGCCACGCTTCAGTGGAAAGTTGGTGGGGTTTTGGTACGGTGAAGCGGAAAAGTAGGCCTATTGATAATGATATTGCTAGTGGTATTAGTTTTGCACCTTTCCATTTCGAGAGAGAGAAGCGGCGGCGGTAGCGGAATTGGTGATCGGGAGGGGAGAATTACTCTAAACATTAACTATCAGTGGCAGAATCATAATTTAAAACTGTAAGATAATGAGTACGAAATGTCACTGTAACAAGGAATGATACCTTATGTATGATTTAAAGAATACTCACGTTAAATATATAATTCGATATGAAAATAATGAATGCACTTGCTCCAACTACGATCCTATGATCTGCATTTGACACCAAAATGAAAAGAAAATCGAAGAATTTAGCACGTATAAAAGGAAAAGGTTTACTTCATCATGCATTAAAACAGACGTGACACAAAGTTTCTTACGTTTGATTGGATTTGATAATGTCATGCAAATAACTGATACTCGTTGAGTGAAGCCGAACGCCTTATGTTATTTGAAACCCTTAATATTGACTGATTCACTTCAAACTTGTGGTCATGTACTTATGTACTATAGCGTTATGGCTATTGTTATGGATAGAGTGGCAATTGTTGGGAGGAAGAAAATTTGAGAAATAATTGGAAACGGAGGAAACAAAGGAGGGAAAGTGGAGGTGATTTTAGTTGATTTTTTTTTTTCACTAATTGGATTTTAGTTAATTCAAAAAGGACAATAGAAGGCTAACATATGGACATATTATATTATTATTCTCTACCTTATTAAGGAATCGTTTGGTTGAGAAACAAGTTATCCCATGATTAATTATTCTCGGATTAATTATTTTATCCTTCCGTAGGGATAAGAAAATACTACAGTCTCGGGATAACTAATCCCGGGATTAATCTACCCCAGTTTTATCACAACCAAACAAGGGATAAATTCATCTCAAATTTAATTCCGGAATAAATTATCTCTTATCTCTCGTACCAAAATATTTTTCTCTCACAATTTTTTACTACTGTATAGTTTTAATTTATAGTATTTGGTTAACGTTTTAGTGTAATTTTCGTTTTGAATTAGATGTTGAAACATGCAATGTACTTATAGCAAAACATATATTTAGATCTTCGGTTCTAGATTAGGAAAGAAATGATCACACGACAATGCGATATCTATGTCTAAGATGAACTCAATTTAATTTCAATGTTCCACTTTTATCCATATAAATTATATAATATAGGAGTACAATTCTCTGTGAAAGAGTGGTTTACTTCCTAAGTAGATCTATCCAATCTGAATCTAGATTAGTCACATAAGTAAATTTGGATAATGAACAAATAAATTTAAAAAAGAAAAATAAAGCTAAAAAGAGGGGGAAAAGGGAAAATATATGGACAACCTTTCGCACAAAAAAAAGTTTCGAAAAGTTAGCCAAATGGTCGCCTAACTAATCTATACATATATTATTATATATAATATATGTACAATTAGTATTTAATATATGTATAACTCTAAATAATTAATGTATATCGGCCAAAAATAAATAAACATGAAATCTTGCCGACTATTTGTGTAATCATCCCAAAAAAATTTTTGACTTCACTAGCACACGTACCTTTTCAAATTGTAAAAATTGCACCTATTTTTTTTAAAAGTTTTAACTTTTACCCACTTTTTAAATAACTTGTCTGTTTTCTTCTTCTTCTTCTTCTTCTTCTTCTTCTTCTTCTTCTTCTTTTTCTTTTTTTGCTGTTGTTGGTGCTGCTATGAAACTTCAGTTCATGAGATGATTGCCATAAATATGTTTATCAGATTATTTAAAAATAAATTATAAATAGTTACTTAAGTTAGTAGGACATAATTTGTGAATATTTTCACGTACGTAAGTTAGTAGACAATGATAATTATGTTCTTTTCACGTTTATTGTTTCCAAAATTTATGATTTAGATACTGTTGGCAATCTGATTATTTATCTAATATGTTAGAAAGCTTTTTCAAAAACTTCAGCTTATATAGTGCTGAAGTTTTTATAAATGAACTAAATAACTTCAGCATCTTCTGCTGAAGTTTTTAAAAAAGTTTTATGACAAAACTAATGAATCCAGGACAAAAAAAATTTAGCTTCTAGTGCTGAAGTTTTTATAAATGAACTAAATAACTTCAGCATCTTCTGCTGAAGTTTTTAAAAAAGTTTTATGACAAAACTAATAAATGCAGGACAAAAAAAATTTAGCTTTTAGTGCTGAAGTTTTTACAAATGAATTAAATAACTTCAGCATCTTCTGCTGAAGTTTTTGAAAAAGCTTTATGACAAAACTAATGAATCCAGGACAAAAAAAATTCAGTTTTTAATGCTGAAGTTTTTACACATGAACTAAATAACTTCAGCATCTTTTGCTGAAATTTTTGAAAAAGTTTGTCCAGGACAAAAAAACTTCAGCTTATTTAGTGCTGAAAGTTTTATAAATGAACTAAATAACTTCAGCATCTTCTGCTGAAGTTTTTGAAAAAGCTTAATGACAAAATTAATGAATCCAGGACAAAAAAATTTCAGCTTATTTAGTGCAATTACAAACAAAAACTTTAGCAAACAGAGAATGAAACTTCAGCTACTATGCTTAAGTTCAGCAATTACAAACAAAAACTTCAGCAAATAGAGAATAAAACTTCAGTTACTATGCTAAGTTCAGCAACTACAAACAAAAACTTCAGCACACTTACTACTTTAGGCCCGACTACTAGTGAAGTTTTGCGTGATTGCCTTTGGTACTTCAGCCTCGTATGCTGAAATTATGTGAAAAAGTGGATACGCTTGCAATTTTTTTGCAAAGCTGGCACAAGTTAAAACGTGACCCAAAAGGCGAGTATAGATGTTGTGAGCATGTGATTTTTGCCCCACATGAAATACTCCTATAAATCCCAAGAAAAATAAATTTTTGTTCGAACCGAACGGGCTTTTACCCTTAACTGAATGGTTCGGAACTGAACTGGCTTTTACCTTAAAACTGTCCGAACCGAGTCAACCCACCCCCAAAACCAAAATATCACTCCATTTCTCCTGTCTTTCACCTTCACTCTAAAAACCCTAGCCGCCTCACAATCCCACGCCGCCTCCACCGTGAACCACCACCGAAAATTGCCTAACAGAGGTTCCGATGGTCAAATTAGTCCCAAAATAATACCATGAACTCCCCTGCATCTCCCCATTCCAAATCTTCACTCCACTTCCTTCGAATCAAGCCTGGTTCGTTTGAATCTTAAATCAAAAAATCTGGCCTAAACTTTGACCATTCCAATCGTCCCCAAAATTACATCCCAAATTCCTTTTCATCCCATCTCTATGAATCCCCAACCCGTTCCCCTCGAATCATGGCTGAACATTTCAAATTTTATATCAAAGTTCCGGTCAAAACCCTAATTACCCCAAATTACCCCAAAATCAAACCCTATCACCCTTGGTTCCCCCTCATCACAAATTCCATCAATGATTTCCCAAATACCCCTGCGAAAAGCCCCAAATCCCAAATCTACGAAAGTCAGAAGCCCTAGTTGATTTGGTTCCCCAGGTCGAACTTGTCCGAAATGCTGCTAGTCAGTTTGTTCTTGGCAAGAACAACTGATTAGCATTAATTTTAGTTCATTTTGAAAGGTTAGACCTTGCGAACAATCAAGTGCCATTTTGAAGGTCTTTTTCAATTTTAGGTATTTTTCTTTGCCTTTTTCTGAGTGTCATATCCATCTCTTTTTCTTTTATGTGTGTTTTCCATGCATATAGTTTTAGTCGTCTTTTTTGATTCATTCTATTTGTCCAACGTTGGCCCTGTGAATTTCGAGGTGATCTTTCAGGTCCTAGACATGGATACTTCTTATAATTTCCTCTTGGGAAGACCTTGAATTCACGCAGCAGGAGCCGTACCTTCTACTCTCCACCAGATGGTGAAATTTGAATATGAAGATCAGAAGAGTGTAGTCTACGGAGAGGACGAGCAGTCAATTTATCGGGACACGTCAGTCCCGTATCTCGAAGCTAGGGAAGGAAGTGAACATATAGTCTATCAGGCTTTTAAGGTTGTAGTTGCGGACCAATGTGAAGAAGGAATTTCTTGTCCTCAATCCTTTCTCTCGAATGCGTCAATTATGGTTGCCAAGAAAATGATCAGGCATGGTTATAAACCTGGGAAGGGCTTGGGATATCATTGCAATGTATCACAGAACCCATCACTTTGCTTACCAGCGAGAAGTTTTTCGGTGTGGGTTTTCATGCTACAAAAGCTGATGTGCCATGGGCAGATGAACAAAAGAGCAATGGTTGGGTTTTACCTCATCCAATTCCACATCTATACAAAACATTCATCAGGCCTAAGTACAATGAAGAAGAAAAAGAAGATGAGGCCTTCACGGCCGAGGAAATTGAAGAAATCTATTTGGCTATGAGGCAGATGTTGTATGAAACCCACATGGTTCAGCCGGGAGAAGGCTCGAGCACCGCTGAGGTACTATATATAGGGCCAGATGCCAAGTTGTAAAATTGGAAGGCTACTCCATTCCCAGTGAGGTGGGAATCCCGGTGGTCCAGACTTGACACCTTTTCTACATCACGAGTTATTTCAGGGTGTAACTCGGATGTTTCTTTTAGTTTATTGTCTTTAGTTTCCAATGTAAACCATGTTATCTTCAAAATTCAATGAAATAAAATCAATATTTCATCGTTCATCTTTATTTATTCTTTTTGATTCTTGTTACTTTTTCTTATTTCTTCTTTCAGTTCTAATAATGCAGCTTTAAATAATATGACATGCTTTCGGACTTCATGCCCAGATCCAAACACACTATCTAATTGTGAAATAATGAACCAAGAACCGGAATATAATGAAGAAGAGGCTTTTAGGGGAGTAAATCAAGAATTGGAATAATTTGAGAATAAACCTAAGCCAAACTTAAATGAAACTAATCTGGTTAATGAATAGTTTTGAAGAGGTCCAAGAAACCATGATAAGTATTCACACAGACGAAAGAACCAAGGATGCATTGATCCAAATTTTGTTTGAATTTAAAGATGTGTTTGCTTGGTCTTATGATGACATGCTGGGATTCAGTGTCGATTTGGTGGTCCATAAGCTGCCGACTTACCCCGATTGTCCCCCTGTCCAACAAACGCAGAGAAAGTTTAAAACTAATATTAGTGAGAAGATCAAAGAAGAGGTCACAAAACAGTTGAAGGTGGGAGTGATCCGAGTGGTCCGATACAATACATGGCTGGCCAATGTAGTTCCCGTACCAAAGAAAGACGGGAAGACCCGAGTGTGTGTTGACTATAGAGATCTGAACAAAGCAAGTCCCAAGGACAATTTTTCTTTTCCAAACATCCATATCCTTGTTGATAACTATGCCAAACATGAGATACAACCTTTCGTGGATTGTTATGCAGGATATCATCAGGTGTTGATGGACGAAGAGGATGCGGAAATGACAGCTTTCACCACACCCTGGGGCACCTACTATTACAGGGTCATGCCTTTTGGTTTGAAGAACGCTGGGGAAATTTATATGAGGGCATGACTACCATCTTTCATGACATGATGTACCAAGAAATTGAGGTGTATGTGGACGATGTGATCATTAAATCTAGAACACAAGACGACCATGTTCGGGACCTGAAAAATTTATTTGAGCGGATGCATAAGTATGATCTGAAGCTAAATCCGGCTAAATGTGCATTTGGGGTTCCGTCTAGCAAACTCTTGGAATTTATAGTCAGTCGGAGGGGCATCGAGCTAGACCCAACAAAGATAAAGTCTATTCGGAATTTTCCTCCTCCAAGGACCAAGAAAGAGTTTATGAGCTTGTTGGGAAGGTTGAACTACATTAGCCAATTTATCGCCCAGTTGACTTCTATATGTGAACCCATCTTCAAGATGTTAAAGAAAGATGCAGCAATTAAATGGACGGATGAGTGTCAAGAAGCCTTTGACAAAATCAAAGAATATCTATCAAACCTACCAGTCTTGGTCCCACTTGAACCTGGGAGGCCTTTGTTTCTGTATTTGGCAGTCTTGGAGAATTCTTTCGGATGTGTCCTCGAGCAACATGATGTGATCGGGAGAAGAGAGCAGGCAGTCTACTATTTGAGAAAAAAGTTCACAAGTTATGAAGCCAAATATACCATGTTGGAAAGGACTTGTTGCGCCCTAACTTGGGTCGCTCAAAAGCTTAGGCATTACATATTGGCCTATACCACTTACCTCATCACCAGGTTGGATCCTTTAAAGTACATATCTAGAAGTTGATGACCACAGGGAGGTTAGCAAAATGGTAGATCTTGCTTACTGACTTTGACATTGTCTATGTCACCCGCACGATAATGAAAGTCCAGGCTTTAGCAGATCACCTAGCTGAAAACCCAGTTGATGATGAATACCATCCCTTGAGTACCTACTTCCCGGATGAAGAGGAAAATTCAGTTGAGGTGACATCAAAATACACTAATGCATGGAAAATGTTCTTCGATGGAGCTGCGAACGAAAAAGGCGTCGAAATTGGGGCAATCTTGAACTCATCCACGGGTCAGCACTATCCAGCCATAGACCGACTTTGGGTTTTCTGTACAAACAACACTGCCGAGTATGAAGCCTACATTATGGGTATGAATATGGCAATCGACCAAGATGTTGAAGAACTTCTGATCATGGGAGATTCAGACTTTTTTATCCGACAAGCTGAGGGTGAATGGGAAACTCGAGATGTCAAGCTTATTCCATACCGATAGTATGTGGAAGATCTTAGTAAACGGTTCAAGTCAGTCGAGTTCAGGTACATTCCTCATTTTCAAAATGAGTTGGCTGATGCACTCACTACTTTGGCCTCGATGTTGCCTTATCCAGGCAATCTCTACATTGACCCGTTGGAAATCCAAATCCCGGAAAGGCATTGTTACTTCAATACGTTCGAGGTGGAGCCAAATGTTCAGCCATGGTATCATGATATCAAGAGATTTCTAAAAATGAAATAATATCCCAAGCAAGCCAATGGAGCCCAAAAGAGAACCATTAGACGACTTGCAAGCATTTTCTTCTTGAGCGGTGAGGTCTTGTACAAAAGGACTCCGGATCTCAATCCGTTAAGATGTGTTGATGCCGAAGAGGCTGGAATAATCATGTATGAAGTGCACATAAGAGTGTGGGGACCCTACATGAATGGGTATGTTTTGGCAAAGAAGATCCTTCCAGCAGTCTATTACTGGATGACTATGGAAAAAGATTGTTTTAGTTTCATCCGAAAATGTCATTAGTGTTAGGTGTATGGTGACATGATTCATGCACTACCAACAGAACTGCATCCCATGTCAGTACCTTGGCCATTTGTTGCCTGGGGTATGGACGTCATGGGGCCGATCGAGCCAAAAGCTTCAAATGGGCATAGATTCATATTGGTCGCTATCGACTACTTCACAAAGTGGGTTGAATCAATTAATCTCAAATCTTTCACCAAGAAAGCTATGGTAGACTCTGTGCACTCCAATCTCATATGTTGTTTCGGTATTCCTGCAACTATCATTACGGATAGTGCTGCAAACTTGAATAGTCATTTGATGAGGGAGATATGTAAACAATTCAAGATAACGTATCAGAACTCTACCCCTTATCGGCCCAAAGCTAATGGTGTCGTTGAAGAAACAAACAAGAACATTAAGAAGATTATGAGAAAGATGATCCAAACTTCCAGGAAGTGGCATGAAAAGTTGTCGTTTGCATTGTTGGGATATCACACAATTGTGCGCACATCAGTCGGAGCAACCCCGTATATTTTGGTTTATGGCATTGAAGCCGTAATACCCGTAGAAGTTGAAATCCCTTCTCTTCGGATCATTGTTGAAGCTGAAATTGAGGATAGTTAGTGGGTCAAAACTTGTCTGGAACAGTTAACCTTGATTGATGAAAAGCAAATGGTCGCAGCCTGCCACGGGCATCTGTATCAACAAAGAATGGCCCGTGCCTACAACAAGAAAGTTTGGCCGAGAAACTTTGAAGTGGGGCAACTCATTTTGAGGCGTATTCTCCCCCACCATCATGAAGCAAAAGGAAAGTTCACTCCTAACTGGAAGGGCCCATAAATTATCAGAAAATTGTTGCCAAAAGGGGCGTTATACCTGGGAGACATCGAAGGAAATGACCCCAAAATAGCTGTAAATGCAGATGCAGTCAAAAGGTATTATGTCTAGTCTTACTACAGCAACAACATTATCCGATTGGGATGATGAAGGCTTTCATTTCCTCGTACCCCAAACACTCCAATAGTTTGCTAACCCTTTGAGCCGATTACCTTTCTTTCATTACCCTCTTTGGAACTTAAAAAAGTTTGTAAAAAAAAGAAAAAAAAAAGAAAAACATCAAAACAACAAAACAAAATGTTTCCCTGAACTACGTTCGACTTAATTCCGAAAGGATATGTAGGCAGCCTCTCTATGGGGTTCAGTCACACAAAAATAAAAATCCAATTTCCCCCCAAGAAGTAAAACTGGGGCAAATGTCATAATGTTTCGGCGATGATCCCGCCTGGACGGTTCCAAAGTTGTAATCCGGTCTAATTTCTTATTAGCTAAACCTTGTTCAATTCCTTCCGATCAATCGGTGAAATGTGTTAAAAATCGAAAAAATGTGGTTGCTTGGATCTAATGCAACAAGATGAGAGAAATAAAATGAGAGAGTCTTATTGGTGAATACCCACGGGCACCATAAGGCGATGGTGATCAGAGAAATTGAAAAATGAGAGAGTCCTGTTAGTGAAAACTCGTAAAAAAAGCACTACAAGGCGACGATGAGGAGAGAAATGAGAGAGGTCAATTGGCGAAAACCTGTAAAGGGCGCCATTGATCGAAAAGAGGGAATTCCTTAAGATCATCGGCAGACAAGAGTCCTGGCAAGGTTCCTCAGTTTTCTAGTTATGGGTCATGAAAGATTTCTGCAAGAATTGGATGGCTGCACAGAACAGGTATCCAGTCCAAGAAGCATGTCATGCCTATTGAAGTCTGCATGCACCCCAAATAAGTCCTTTTTTCTTCACCGAAAGGGACATTTCTCTTTAAATTCACTTTCTTTGTCCTTTGTTTGCTTTTCTTTGAATCACTTTCAGTCTAACTCTGTTCCTAAACTAATACAAAGAAAAGGTGGCAAGATCGGTTTTATAGGGTTCTGCTTAACAAAAGCCAAAATCCAAAGAAAAGCACCCAGCCTCAGCGGGTGCATCAAGTCGATCCCAACTGGCTATGATAGCCGATGCTCGAAAGTCAAAATTATGGAAAGTGAAAGAAATCAAAAGTCAAGTGCCCATAAAGGCAGAATAAGATGAAAAGGCCAAAGCCCCACATATTAGAAGAGAAATCATGTTAAATTCTGGGAAAAGTCAAATCATCCGGTTTTAGAAGAGAAATAAGTCTCCAGAAAGCCAGCAAACAGTAAAGGGTTTCAACAAAAGAGTTGGGTCGAGATCAAACGATCAAAACAATCAAGGCCACAAAACTAACCATCATTTCAAACTGACAAACTGTTCTTTGATTTGAAAAGATGTGCAATCCAAGATAACCTCACAAGGAGCAGGTGCAATAAAAGCAAGGCGCACAGAGACCAGAATGGTCCTGCAGCAGAAATTAACCCAAAAAGGGGAAGTCCCTTTCAAAACTCTCCATGCATTCTCTTGAATAAAGCATTAAAAATGAAATAAAAAGAAAAAGAAGAAAAATTAAAAATCGTGGTAGCATAGGGTCTCCAATCTCTAACTACGTCCTTTCCAACATAGGGTCCCTTCCCTAGTCGATGCCAGCATAACCTGGTATTCTTTTCCTACACAGGGTCCCATTCCCTAATCACTGCCAGCATAACCTTGTAGTCTTCTTCAGTACAGGGTTCCACTCCCTAGTTGATCCCCAGCATAACCCGATGAACTTTTTCTTTTCTGGCATAACCCGATGACCTCCCCGGCATAACCCGAGGATCTTTTTCCTTTCCCGACATAACCCGAGGTTCCTTTCTTTTCCAGCATAACCTGATGACTTCCCCGGTATAACTCGAGGACCTTTTTCTTTTTCGGCATAACCCGATGACCTCCCCGGCATAACTTGAGGACCTTTTTTCTTTCCGGCATAACCTGAGGATCCTTTTTCTTTTCAGGAATAACCCAAGGACCTACCCGGCATAACCCGGGGACCTTTTTTCTTTCCCAGCATAACCCGAGGATCCTTTCTTTTCTGGCATAACCCGATGACTTCCCCAGCATAACCTGAGGACCTTTTTCTTTCCCAGCATAAGCCAATGATCCTTTCTTTTCTGGAAAAACCTGATGACTTCCCTGGCATAACCCGAGGTCCTTTTTCTTTTTCGGCATAACCCGATGACTTTTCCAGCATAACCAAGGACCTTTTCTTTTTTGACATAACCCGATGACTTTCCCGGCATAATATGTGGACCTCCCCCGCATAACCCGAGGACCTTTTCTTTTTTGGCATAACCCGATGACCTTCTCGGCATAACTCGTGGACCTCTCTAGCATAACCCGAGGACCTTTTTCTTTTTTGGCATAACCTGATGACTTTCTCGGCATAACCCGTGGACCTCCCCGGCATACCCAAGGACCTTTTACTTTCCGACATAACCCAATAACCTTCCTGGCATAACCCGTGGACCTCACCGACATAACCCGAGAACCTTTTTATTTTTTGGTACAACCCGATGACCTATCCCGGCATAACCCATGGACCTCCCTGGCATAAACTGAGGACCTTTTCTTTTCCTACATAACCCGATGTAAGACCCCGTGAAAATTTCTACTGGCATAAAAATGGTTTTAAAATGTGAATGTTCAAATTTACTATTGTCTAAATAAATGATAGTGTGGTTCCCTTAACCGTATTGATTTCAGGTAGAAAGGTGATAATAAGGCTTGCTCAGTTGGGATTCACTCGATTCGGCGTCGATCAGGCCTCCCGAGGTTGGGGAATGACAAATTTGGTATCAAAGCCTAAGGTTTTAAAGTGTTATAAGATGTCTCGGGGCCATGTCTAGTAGATTCCTTCTTATCAGTGTGAAGTCAACCACATCTATAAGTTGGAGGCTACTTAGGCATTAGGAATAACACCCTTCCTTGATATTCTGGATCGTGTGGTAATTGTGGAACTATTCCCCCCCTCTAACTAGTACATTGCTCTATCTTTCAGTAAATGGCACCTAAGAAGAAAGAGAGAATTGGCCAAGGAGCTAATGCCACTGTCACGGCCTACCCCGCACTACTAATTAAGTAGTGAGAGAGAGTCGGAGCAGCTTTTACCCAATTTAGGGTCGGGATCGATATCCACAGAGAGCTAGAATTTGGAATCGAGTATCTATCTAGTTTAGGATTGCGTATGTGTTCCAAATTACACTTCTAATCATTTTTGGGGTTTTCGTTTTACTTCTACAATTATCAAAATACAAATGGTAAATGAAACTAGATTAATCCAAGATTTATAATGCTACGGGTTGTTCAAATGGTTTAAAAGGTACTAGGGTGGTGACTTCCGCCTAGGTGGTCAATTGACGGGTACTTGAATCTAAGGCACGTTTGACATATTTGGCGATTATGATATAATTGTTGCACGACTTTACCCACTCCACACATGTCGATGGTTCGAGTGATTTTGCTCGAATTGACTTTCTCAGGATCAATTGGGTATGCAAAGTTTGCACAAGCAACTAGGGTTCAAGTTGGGTATTACTCTCTCGAGGTTTAACCCTTTAATTGGGGCTATCAATCTCTTGAGTACGCCCCAATTCCTTGTTGGACCAAATTTGGAGACTTAGGCTCTCTTTCTCAATAAGAGCTCAAGTCAACTCAACACAAACTAGTGCTTGCAACCACTAATTCTGCAATTAACCATGAAATTGACCCAAATAACAAACACTCATACTCAATTTAGCCCTAAAATACAAGACCCATCAATTACCCATACTAGGGTTGAGCCACAATCCTAGATTATGGGTCTAGCTACTCATAATTAAAGAAGAAAAACAAAAAATAGATGAAGAAAAACTCATATTAATTAATTACTAAGATAAACACAAAGATTCAATGATGAAATGTAGATAAAATTACCCAAAATGGCTACAAAATTTGAACCCACGAGCGCAGCTATGTTCTGATACTATCTGCTTAACCTAAAAATGGAAAAGAAGCTATTTATAATAAGCTGATAATTTTGGACAAAAATACCCCTGCGGTGTTAGTGCGGACCGCACAAAATGGACTGCGATCTACACTAGGGCTTTGGACTTGACAAAACTACTCTCTTAACTTGGGCACCACGGACCGCAAAGAATGGACTGCGGCCGCGAAGGCTTCTAGCGCGGTCCGCATAAAATGGACCACTGACCGTATTGGCTTGACATTGGGAAATTGCAACTCCCTGATTCTCATCACTGCGGACCGCAGAGAATGGACTGCGGCCACATTGATCTCAGTGCGGACCACACAAAATGGTAGTGCGGTAGCACTACCTCTTTGCCTGGAAATCATGCTCTCTGAATCTCCCGGTGCGGACAGCACAAAATGTAGTGCGGCCGCACTGGCCTTGTTTTGCCTGAGCTTTGTCTTATCTTAGTACTTGTGCAAGTTTCACTCCTTTTGAGCTGATCTTTGATATCTTGTCACTTTGTTGATCAAACCTGTAATCAAGCACAACTTGTGAGCCTTTTGGGACTATTTTGTACAAATTCCTAATCAAAACTTAAGCAAGAAGGAGTATAAAAGGTATCAAAATCTCTAGTTATCAACTCCCCCAAACTTAAACTTTTGTTTGTCCTCAAGCAAACAAAATAAGGCCCACCCCTTAAGAGAATGCCCAAGAAAATTTCTTCTGTCCTATAGTGACCTCATCTAGCATCAATTAGGACTAACAATTGCCCTCAATACAAATGAATCATTAACAACTTTACTCTTTGAAACACCATGGATTAAGTGCGACACAAGAGCATCAAGAATTGACTCAACACATCAAAGAACTCTTTTCCATTACTTTGGTCATTGTGGAACCCAAACTCACACATCATTAGCTTTCCTAAGAAAACCTCACCTTTATAGTAATGACATTCATTACGAGGTTAATAGGAATTCACTCATCTCTCAAAAAGAAAAGTCACAAGACCGGCTTTAAGTACCATGCCCCTTATGTAAGTATCCATTAATGTAAGCTTCATTCAACTCAAGATCATATAGGTCTTTTGTGGAGACATTGTAAAGGCTTTTGGTTTAGGGTAGGAAATGTGTGGTCGAAGTAGGTTACATCTTCCCTTAAGCACTTCTTTTGTTTTATTTGGCACACATTCACTTGACTCTTTGAGTCATTTCACTTCTTTCTAAGGGGTTAAAGAGACACATTGTTACTGTTTCTTATACATTTCAAACCTTTTCTCCTTTTTCAACTTTCTACACCTTTCATTATTTATTTAATCCCTTTTTATTCTTTTTGTTTTTTTTTTCTTTTCTTTCTTTTTCATTGGCTTTCCTTTTGTTCATTTTTGTGCCTTTTTACCACTTTATTGCAATCCTCGTCTCTCCTCCCAAACGTATACTCTTGCCATGTGCTAAAGGAAAGATCGGGTGCCAAGAGAGGGTATCTTTTAGAACGGGTAAAGGCTTGTATCATGGTTTTTGAAAAAAAAAGGTCTAAGGCTCAAAAGGGTTGACTAGGGATCTCATCATTGGTGGGTTGTGGATGTGTTAAAACTATCATTTGAACAAGGATATCCTATAGTCATGTCTCAAGTCAAAATTCACTCACGATTTCGCCTCAACAAACATTCAGGGCAAGTTCTAGACCAATGGCTTGGGACTTTGACTTGTATTACGATTACTCACCACACAAGCTATGGGATCGCTAAAGACACATAGTTGGGGGCCCATAACAACGTTAGATAAGATTTAAGCTCACAATGGTCCCGAAAAACCACTTGATGATTATCAGCCAACACAAGAGTCTCAAGGTCACGACTTTTACCATCCTAAACACAACAAATTGTTTTGACCATAAGATCAAAGGCAAATGTGCTAGGCCCAAGTGAAGCTTTTCTTGAGGCACCCTTAACTACTAACTACTAAAAACAAAAAGAAAAACGGACTCAAGCCCTTAATAAGGTTGTCACGCCATCCGTCATTGGGAAGAGCAACCCGGTTCACACAACACTCCACCTTTGGAAAGAACCGTGGAATTAAGAAAACCAAAGGCTTATCGTAAACTTTCAAAATAAGAAGCTACGAATCACAAATAAGAAGATAAGAACGAAAAATTTGCGAAAAGTAGAATGAGTATATACAAGAGGGGATTTGAATATACAATAGATAGGATGAGTATCTACAATGTAACATAACTTTATATATAGACCCAAAGTAAAATAAAAGTGCGAGAAATGATAAAAATATATACAAACTGTCACACCTACTTTTTACCTACACCCCCGAAAGGGTATAATAAAAGAGAGTTTTTTCCAATTAAAGGACAATCGAAACGGGATTCATTTATTAAGAGATTCAGAGTCACCACTTGGGAGATTTATGGTGTCCCAAGTCACCGGTTTGAAATCTCTAATCGAGGAAAAGAATGACTCTGTTTAACAGTCTGCGAACCAGAAATCCGGGTAAGAAATTCTGTTAACCCGGGAGAAGGTGTAAGGCATTCCTGAGTTCTGTGGTTCTAGCACGGTCGCTCAACTGTTATTATTGGCATAATTATCTGATTTTTAAAACATTTTTAACCTATGTGCCTTTTAACTTCAAAATCGCTTTTATTTATTTTTAAAGAAGATTTTAACGTCGTTTAAAATATGTCTTTGGACTGCGTCACATGAAATGCACCCGCAATCCGAAACACATTTTATTCAACGTTATAAGGATTTGGATTTGTGTCAAATAAAATACACCCCTGAATTTAGGAATGTGATATTATTAAAATAGCGCGCCTAAAGCCACTAGGCGTTGGCAACTTTGCGAGGGTCATGGAAATTTGCTAAATGACATGCCTTGAATTATATTAATGGACTTACTTAATTAACACTACACAAGCTAAAGGTTCCATTTAAACTTAACTAAAGGCTTGCATGGGAAAAAATTAATTAATTTAAGCAAAAGGGATTTAACCCAGCACAAACGGGTCAATAGACCAACAAGTAAAAGGCAACCTAGGTCTCATTTGTACATGACAATCTTATTTGGACCTAAAGGTGAGCCCAAGCTCGTGAATTTGTTGCCCCTGAGTAAGAGACTCATTATCGAATCTCTTCAACACAAGGGAGTGCATGAAATTTTGCAAGTTCGAAATACGACTCGAGTTCTAGTCTTGGATAATGCAGGTCCTTTTAAGCATTAGGGGCTTTTGGCTTTAACTAACGATACCAATTCCAATCATTTCTCCTGGTTACGCAATAAATAGGAGACTACCAATGGCTGAATTTCTCATTACCTAATTTAGGATATAAACTGATTGAAAATTTCAAAAGAAGAGTTACATAGCCATTTCATTACCAGATTAAGGTATCCTCTCCTCTAACTCAATACGCATGAGGAAAGACTAAATGAATCTTGTTTATTGACAACACATTCAAATGCTAACTGAAGAAAACATAAGAAACTTACAACTATGGAAAACCAATGAAAGCTGAGTGATTATACCAATTTCCTGGCTTTCTAGATTCAAACATGCTAAATAACTTGCTACCATTTCAGCCTTTAACACATACTAGTTTTTACTCCATGATATTAACCTGAGCAGCTAACATCCAACATACATATATCAATGAGTCCAAAAGCACAAAAATATAACTTGCAGAATAACAAAGATGTTTAACTTAACCTGTCTCAATTCCAACATGCTCAAAAGACAATTCTTAAATTAGGCTTTTACCACATTTTATCAGCAGCATATTCTCAACAGTCCAAAGTTTAACTATAATACACAAACTTAACTAATCAACTGAAAGTAACTAAACTATATTGAGTCAAACGGCTAAACATGCTAAAAAATGTCAACAAATATGACAGGTTCAGCTGCTATGTTTAAAAAAAACTTCTCAATTTCATCTTCAATATGAGACTGACATCCACTATAATTCAAAGGGGAGTACCTGGAATTCGAAAGTAAAAAGAAGTGAAGAAGCAGTAATCAACAGCACAACAGATCAGTAATGTAACAGTAGTAGCAACAGCTCAAAACCAGATTTTTGGAAACAATAGAGTTTTAAGCTATCTTAAATCAGATGCAGGATCTTTGAAGTTTTTCAGAAATTCTAAGTAACCAAGAACACAAAAACCAAACAGAATTGGAGTAGCTTTCAACAAGGAAATGCAGGAAAACTTAAGGTTATTGGTGCCCGTGAGGGGTTTGACTTCAAAATTTGCCATCAGCTTTCCAATTGCGCAAAATAGGATCTGGTTAGCACATCAAAGCGTCATAAGTCTAGAAAGAACAACAAAGCACACTGAGCTGATAACAATCAACATGTTTTGGGATTCGTGTGAAATACAAAGGCTTGGTATGTATCAATTCATGGACAATGCAACAGAAGGAGGGCTAGGGCGAACAGATCAAAGGCATTTTCTGTGATAAGATTAACAAAAGGGAGGTTAACCAATGACAATCAAGACTTTCTAAGTAGAAATCAAAGTTATCATGACAAATGAGGGAGCCGTAGACCTTAAGGACATGACCAGTGGTTTAAGTCAAGAAAGAACAGCATACGGAATGAGGGGTGACAAGTGTCATGATTTGGGATTCATGTGAGACACAAAGGTTGGTAAATGTCAGTTCAGGAGCAATGCAATAGATAAAAAGTATTGGGTTTGAACAGAGAAGAGGTATTTTTTGTGTTAAGGGTGACAACGGAAGGGGATAGTCAAGGAACGATAATTGAAGATAGTTGGAAGTTAGGCGTCCACCTGGAGAACAAGGAACAATAGTTGAAGATAGTTGAAGTCAGGCGTCCACCTGGAGAACAAGGAACAATAGTTGAAGATAGTTGAAGTCAGGCATCCACCTGGAGAACAAGGAACAATAGTTGAATATAGTTGAAGTCAGGCGTCCACCTGGAGAACAAGGAACAATAGTTGAAGTTTTTCGAAGTCAGGCGTCCACCTGGAGAACAAGGAACAATAGTTGAAGATAGTTGAAGTCTGGCGTGCACCTGGAGAACAAGGAACAATAGTTAAAGTTTAAACCAAGGAAAACACTCATAACATCTTTTGATTATACCAGGCTTGATAACCATATCCGCACATTCTCCTTTTATCAATTTTAAGTACCGTTGGACAGCACTCTTCGTTACCACGAATGGCCCCTGTCAATTTGGGCGAACTTGCCGTTAGCTTCAACATGATGCGACATGATCCATTTCAATAGTGTTTTTTTATGTTCTATTTTCCCCAGTTTCACATGGTTTGAGCTTCAAATGATCTCAAAATGTCCAAATTTGTTCTTATTTCCCTCAAATGTCCCTATCATCTTCCTAATTGCTTCATGGTTGAACTAACCTTTAAGATTAGGCCTAGAATTATGCGTGCATGTCATGTCACTAGAGTTGACAGGAAAAGAACTATAAAGAGGAAAGAACTAAACAAAAGAAAATGACTAGAAATAACAGAAAATAGAGAATTGCATTAGACAGACGGGGAGAGAGTTTGTACAATAAAACAAGCACAATAAATTGGGGTACAACCCTTGGAACAAACCTAGACAACACTAAATGAAATACTGCGACCAAACAAACGAGGCAAAAATAAAAGGATAGAAGGGTTGAGTCACAAGGCAATATCCAGATTACAACCCTGAAATAACCCGAATAACAGAAATGACAACAAAATAAGCCACCAAAACCCCTCCCTGGCTAGCTAAATAATGGAGCATCTTTCCAATCACTAAACTCGATATCTTAGCCACCGACTTCTGCATCAACATTGCGAAGATCATTACCAACTTCAATATTATCAGCTTTAGTCAACACGTTCCCAACAGGATTCGCCTGTTCTCCGTCAGTGTCATTGATCACGATTACCCATTTGTGAATCATTCTTTCTATTTCCCTTTTCAAAGAGCGACAATCTTCAATGTTATGCCCCTAGACATTAGAGTGGTACATGCATCGAACAGCAAGATCAAAGCCTTTCGCATATGGGTCTGGAGTATAGCCGAGGAGCGGCTCAATCAGGCCAGAATGCTTTAACTTTTCAAAAAACTTGTGTAGGATTCTCCGATGGGTGTGAAATTATCTTTTTGCCTTTGTTTCCCTCCATGCCTTAGTTTTCTAGGATTGTTGGATGCATGAAAATGGTGTAAAGGCACACGTGAATTTTGGGATGCTGGTTCCCGCTCTAGGGAGTGACCTGGTGGTTGGATAGATAGCCAGATTTTGTTCGGCGGATAATACTGGGATGCCTTATATGGAGCTTGGGGATAGGTTCGGGGTTGAAGTTGAGGTTGAACACATTTATCAAGAAAGACCACAACAACATCTTTTTTGTCTATGGGAAGATTATCTTGAGCAACTTATTCGTTCCATCTGAGCCAAAATTTCCTAAAACTTTCCTTAGCTTTCTTTTCTATCGGAGATATGGAGGAGTGGTATGGGACAATGTTTGTATTTTTCTGAAAGTGTCGCACAAAATCTTGAGACATGTCATCCCATGTATTCCACTTACCGACATCTTGACGATTATACCATTCCAAAGTTGCCCCAGTCAAGCTCTCACTGAAATACGCCATCAACAAATCGTCTTTCTTGCCAATATTTCTCATTTTACTGCAATAATCCCTCAGGTGGGCTACCAGATCTCCATACCCTACCGGATCTCCATACCAATCATACAAGTTAAACTTTGGCATTTTGAACCCCGCGGGCAGGCGAACTTCAGGGGACAAAGACAATTCTTTGTAAAACATGCTACCCTGATCTCCCATTCCTCCCATGTTCTTTAAGGACTGTTATATGCCTTTCAATCTCCTGGGTATCCTGTCTCGCCCTTCTTTTCCTGTGACCCTTTCATTTTCAACACGAAGCTCATCCCGAGGGCTCTGCTTGTATGAATCAGGAACCTTGTAGGCAACCTTGAGGGATAAAATTGGGCATCATGAGCTTTAAGATAAGCAGGTGGATCTGGAGAGTATGGAGGATTATCTGGCCTTGTGTCTGGAGTTTGGGTAAGGGCAACATCTGAGAAACCAGGTGGTGGTGGTGGTGGTGCTTTCCCAGTCATCCAAGCCTGATATAAGTATGTCATGTGTTGTCTTAACATTTTCACCTCATCAGCCAATCCAGTGTTCTGTTCTACCAACTGCTTTTGGGCACCGGTATCAATCAACCCAATTTCGTTGTTATCCGCCATTGCCTTTTGGCTTTATGTTATGGAGAGGAGTTACTACTTCGGTAATCACAAACCAACCACCCTTCTGGTACGAAGATGTCAAAAGGGAACAAAATGGGTTCATCCCGCAAGCGTTAGGGCATTTAATAGCAAAATATCACATTAAGGATGCAATGCACCTAAGCAGTTAATCATTTCTATTATGCATTTGCTTGGCTGCTTGTGTCATCCCCGCTTTTCCTAATTGTGACCTCTCCTTTTATTGTCACTCACGCCTTTTTATTTTATTTTATTTTTTTTTATTTTTTTTAATTTTTTTATACTTCATTTTTTTAGTTGTGGTCGAATCTTATGGAGATTGTCTACGTATCATGACCCCGCATGAATCAGACCATGCGTAGTTCTAGCAGATAAGTGTACAGTGACTCATAAATTTTTTTTTTTGGATTTTTTCATAAAAGAGAAATGAGTTTATTACAATGACACATTTTACTACAAGATTAACGGACTCCAAAAGACTCTATCATCAAAATGGCAATATAGCCTAAAAATAGAATAACAAACTCTGCCTGACAAATAAAGATTTTTTTTTAATTTCTAAAACCATCATTGTTTCTTAAAAATTTCATAAAAATAGTTGGTCTTGTCATTACGGCCTTTCAGCACTTAGAAGAAGATTTAAAGGCTGTGTTTGCTAACCTACCAAAAATTTTGAGAAATGACCAAAGGCAGCTATTCTTGCAAAAACAGGCTTCCGATGTCCTTTTGGGGACATTTGGCTATTTTGGACAAGAATGGCATTACTTTTACTTATGGCAAAACAACGATATTTATTTACCCCTAAATTGTTTTTCTTTATCCAAAATACTTGAACCCGATATGGGTCGCCTACGTATCCCACATCCGGTGAGAATCAAACTTACGTAGTTCTGCCAAATAAACCAACTATTTTTGAAAACAAAACCCCTTTTTCGTTTTCTTTCCATTTTTCTCAAAATTCGGCAGAGTTTCGGTACTATTTGGACATTGGTTTTTTTTTTCAAAATAGGTGATTAACTCTCTTAACCCTCTACACTGCTATTTTGTTTTCTTCAAATTTTTCCAATATTCAAAAGTCGGTCAGCATGCAAGTCCGAAGTAAATAAATGCACAAATATCAAGTAAGATGCATCGGGATGGTTTTTTTTATTTCAGGTACACCTGTCCTAGACAGATCCAACCCCTGTGTTGAATCTCCAAGGTCAAATACACGTGATGCAAACAAAACGTTCCTACTAGGGATTCGGCATGAGGCTTTGTTATTCTAGGTTAAAATCTTATTGGAGAAAGTATCTAGACTGGCTTACTCGAGCGGACAACTCGAGCCGAGGAGGGTCAGTGTATTGGTAGCATTGTTTTTCGGCTTAACTGGTGGTGCTCCCCGCCTAAAACAGGTGTGACTAAAATCCTTCACCGGGTGACAAGCACCTCGGCTATCCTAAAGAAAGCAGCTATGTCAAGCAAATGCCCAATTTTAATTTCAAGAAGACTCAGAGGGGGTGCGTGAGAAGACAGTTTATATGCACAGTTCAAAAATTATCAAAGCGGTAAAAAGCAATATTTAGTTAGATTTGGCACATTAGGCTGACATTTAGCACATTGGGGACAATGCCAGCACAAAGATGAAAAATAAAGAAAGCATAAAAAGTATCAAATATATATATACAATATCTGAATGACTCCATGAAATAAACAATAGGGCCTACCCCCTCAAATGAAATCTGGCATTGTCCCCAATGCCAACTAAACAAATAAAGCACCAAAAAGAGAACGGGAAAAAGTATATAGGGACTCCCTATGTCCTGAAACCTCAGACCGATTCCGGTGGGTTGCTGCTCTGCTGCTGGGACGTGGGCCTGAACCTGGACAGGCTCCTGAGGTGCATCCTGTGGCTGACTGGAGGAGGCCTCCGATGGGTCTGCCAACTGGATGACTGCATCATCCGCTCTGGGAATCATCCTCCTTCTCTTGGAAGGCCTCTGATAGTGCTTCGGCTGGGGATCAGCTGCTGGTGCTGGGTCCTAGAGCAGTTTTTCTAAAGGCAGCTGATCTGCCTTTCGTCTGTCAAGATCAGCTCTCAGCTCCTTCACGGACTCCTTGGAGGCCCGTGTCTTCCTCAGCTTCTTGTCCTCCCTAGCAAGCTCCTTGAGATCCTTGACATGTGAATCAACTGCATCAGTAAGCACCTTCTAATTGTCGTAGATTTTCTTTTAGTTGTCTAGTATCTCCTTGAGAGCATGCTCTATCGATTGGGGAACCTGTGGGGGTGGTGGTGCCGACTGAGCCTCTACCGTAGTAGTCAAGAAGGACAACTTGGATGACGCAGTCTACATCTAGTTGCTGATAGTGCCTGGATCAGTCGGTGGGTAGTGATAGGATGAGCATGGGAATATGGAATCTCCGGGTCCACTGAGGTGGATGGACCAGAAGGGATAGCAGTGGGAGTAGAGGCAGGCTCAGCAGGAGTCACTACTACAACTGGCTCTTCAGACTAGCCAGTTGGAGAAGTAACTGTACTCTTGAAGTTCTTGCTCTTGGGGTTATCATCCCCCTGCATGCTGCACCAAGAGAATAGGCCACTTTCAGATCTCGGAAGTACATGGTAAGAAAACTGGGGAACGGGTAGTTTCTATCATGCTCAGAACCCATAATTTAAATTATTCTCGACATCACATTCCCCATATTGATTAGGTACCCCGCCATGATTGAAGCCACAAAACTACCCGGTGAAGAGGTAGGGTGTTGTCATGAGTCGTGGGGTCCAACCTGCTACATACAAATGTCTCCCACCCCCGTGCCTCAAAGTTCAAATTGCACCTCAAAATCTTGACGCCCGCAGTCAACCAATCAGGGGTGCTACCCGGGATTGCCAGGTATTATGCCAACCATGGACGAACCTCCTCACCCAATTCCATTTTTGCCATGTATAGGGACTCTTCCTCCTCATCAAAGCCAAGGTAATCGTTGATCATCTTCACATTAAACAACACCTTCAAGTTCCGCACCTTGGTAACCTTTGTACCCTTTTTGATGTGGGCAACGTTGACGTAGAATTCTTTGACCAAGTGCTCATTAGCATCCACACCATCAGACAAAAAGTACTACCAACCAATTCTCTCCCTAAACTGCCTCCTCGCATTTGGGTTGTGAGGTAGCGAGTCTCTATCTACGGAGCTCCTCTCTAGGATCAGCTTTCTCACCGACCACCATTCCTGGAATTTGCGGTATGCTACTTCACTAATCAACCGGTCTTGCCACACCTCTGGCTTCCTGGTTCTAGAAATACCCCCTACTTGTGGTTCTTCTCCTTTCCTACTTCTTCTTCTCCCCTTACTTCCTCCTCATCCTCCTCAACATCTACTGCACCCTCTCCAGATAATGAAGTTGTGGGAGATATGGAGTATTCCCCACTACCTTCACCTGAGCCCTCAGACGACCTAGAAGAAATGTTCACTGATGCTTGGGCAGCGGGGGATGCTGGAGGTGTGTCTCTTAGCCTATGCCTTTCTAGCTAGTCAGGGATGTGTGTTGGTACTGAGTTGGAGGAAATCTCCCGGGAAGGCTCTTACTCTCTCCCCGACATGTCAATTGCTCTGTCAGCTGATTTTATTATCTTTCTTGTCTTTTTAATATTTTCCTGGACTTGGGGAGTGAGTTTTGCCATTTTCTACTTCCCTCCCCGGGAGGATTCCCCTCTGCCCGATTGTTTGGATCCTTTATCTCCTCGTTGTTTCACCATTGTCTGCAAGCACAATTCAATTGAATTTGTTAGTATCATTTGAAGCAGTTAAGAACTGAGTTATAGGATCAGGAAAGAAAAATTTGGAGACATGTTGCAAAAGTCACACAGTGCGGACCGCACAAAATCAACCGTGGCCGCAGTGGGGTAACTGCGGACCGCACAAAATCAACCGCGTTCCGCACAGAGGTAGGGTTCAAACTACCCACTCTCTATATCTAGGTAGTACGGACCGCATAAAATGTAGTGTGGCTGCACTGGGACCACTACGGTCCGCACAAAATGTAGTACGGCTACAGTGTCTCAGGTTCAGCATTCAAGTATTTCATCAATGCGGTCCACACAAAATGGTACTGCGGACCAGACAAGTGCACCGCAGACAGCACAAAAATAACCTCGGTCCGCACTGAGTACCCAGTTGTGGCAATAAATTAGGGTTCCATGTATCTTTGATTTTAAGCCCAAATTTACACCTAATTAGTGTCCCTACATGTTTACCTATTGATTGTAACTACCTAATTCCATATTAATAAAAAATTTAACTACCCTAATCTAAACAATTGAAGAAACTACGGGAAGCATAGAGATGGAAGAAAGAAAAAACAAAATTAAAAGAAATTAACAAAAATTGAACAATTAAAAGTCTAGTAATAGTACCAGATGTGAGATGAAATGAAGAGTGACAAGTCCAAGCAATTAATTACGAGCAAATAGAGTGATGAACAGTGCTTTGTATTAGTTTAAAAGTCAGGGTTCGAAAAGGGTAAAAGGAGGGCCTCAGGCCCTATTAATAGAAAAGGACATGGGGCCCAGTCTCACCAACCAGTGCGGACCGCAAAAAATGGACCGCGGTCCACACTGCACAACAATATTCAAGCTTGAGGAGGCAACACACTGCGGTCCGCACAAAATGGACTGCGGCCGCAGTGTTCCACCGCGGACCGCACAAATATAGTGTGGCCATGGTGACAAACTTCAGAGAGGGCTATATTTCACCCTCACCAGTGTGGTCCGCACAAAATGTAATACGGCCGCACTGGAAACTTCAGAGACTTGAACACTTTTTTCCACTATGTCTTGCACTGCATCAACACAATCCTGTAACATCTCACAACCAGCTAGCCCAAAAATCAATCCTACACTACAACGAAAATCAAACAAAAACAAGAAGAAAAACACATGGGTTACCTCCCAAGAAGCGCCTGATTTAACGTTGCGACGACGTGGGTTACCATCACATCATTTGAAATGAAGGAGTGCCACCACGTGGCTGTCATCAATTTTTCCAAGATAATGTTTGACCCGGTGTCCATTCACTCTAAAAACTTTCCCACTTTTGTTCTTTAAATCAAGAGCACTAAACGGGGTCACACACACTACTTCAAATGGTCCACTCTATTTTGACTTGAGCTTTCTCGGGAACAGCCTTAGCCGAGGGTTGAATAAGAGCACCAAATCCCCCACATTGAACTCCTTGCCCCGAGTATACCTGTCGTGAAGGTATTTCATTTTATCCATATACAGGGACAAACTAGAGTAGGCATGGAATCTAAATTCGTCAAGTGCATTGATTTGTTCCACCCGAAGATTAGCAGTTACATCCCAATCAAGATTCAACTTCTTCAAGGCCCATATGGCCTTGTGCTCTAACTCCACTGGTAAATGACAAGCTTTTCCAAACACCAACCGGCACGACGACATACATATTGGAGTCTTGTATGCAGTTCGGTAAGCCCAAAGAGCATCGTCTAACTTTTTAGACCAATCGGTCCTATTGGCATTGATGGTTTTGGACAAAATGCTCTAGATCTCCCTATTGGACACTTCAACCAAGACACTTACTTGAGGATGATAAGGCATAGAAACTTTATGGTTGACACCATATTTGGAAAGCAAGGCGTCAAAAGCTCTATTGCAAAAATGAGATCCTCCATCACTAATAATTGTACAAGGAGTGCCAAACCTTGTGAAAATGCTCTTCTTTAGAAATGCAACCACACTCTTAGCTTCATTGTTGGGCAAAGCCATGGCCTCGACCCATTTTGAGATATAATCCACTGCCACAAGAATATATGTGTCCCCATACTAGCTAACAAACGGACCCATAAAATCAATGCCCCATACATCAAAAATATCAACTAGGCATCTCATCTTTCTTCGAAATTCCACCCGCTCTTTGACATTGGTCACATATTTTTACGAGATCACTTGCATCTTTGGACAAGGTTGGACAATAGAAACCATAACTCAGAACTTTTGAAGCTGTCCTTGCCCCTCCATGATGGACACCATAGGGAGAGGAATGATAAGCCTCCAAGATACTCAATTGATCTTCCTCTGGGATACACCTTCAGATCACACCATCCATGCAAATTTTGAACAAATACGGCTCATCCCAATAGAAATCCAAACTATCCCATTTGAGCTTCTTCCTTTGGTTAGAAGAGAGCTCAAGTGGGACAATGCCAGTCATAAGGTAATTAGCAACATCCGCAAACCACAGCATATCACTCGTTGACATAAAAAGTAGCTGCTCATCGGGAAATGCATCATTGATCTCTAGGCCATCACATGGCCTTTCTTCTTCCTCCAAGCGAGACAAGTGGTCCGCCACTTGGTTTTCACTACCCTTCCGGTCAATAATTTCTAAATCAAACTCTTGAAGTAATAATACCCATCGCATCAACCTTGCCTTGGAGTCTTTCTTTGTCATCAAGTACCTAAGAGTTGCATGATCGGTGTGCACTATAACCTTGGCCCCCATAAGATACAGACAAAACTTTTCCATTGTAAAAACTATGGCCAGCAACTCTTTCTCGGTAACTATGTAGTTCCTTTGAGCTTCATTCATGATCTTGCTTGCGTAGTACACCAGATGAAACATTTTGTTAAATTTTTTACCCAAAACTGCCCCAACCGCATCATCACTCGCGTCACATATGAGCTCGAAAGGCAAGCTCCAATTCGGTGCGTTAATGATCAGGGTAGTGGTCAACTTAAGCTTGAGAAGATCAAATGCTTGCATACATCCCTCATCGAACACAAACTTGGCATCCTTTTTTAGTAGCTTGCACAAGGGGTTTACCACCTTTTAAAAATCTTTTATAAACCTCCGGTAAACCCCGCGTGCCCAAGAAAACTCCTCACCCCCTTGATAGAAGTGGGGGGAAGAAGCCTTGAAATCACCTCTATCTTGGCTTTATCATTTTTGATACCATGCTTTGAAATTTTATGACCCAACACTATACCCTCCTCAATCATGAAATGGAATTTTTCCCAATTAAGTACAAGATTTGTGCCTTCACAATGGGCCAACACTCTGTCCAAATTTCCCAAACACTCTTCAAATGAATCACCCACCACACTAAAATCTTCCATGAACACCTCTAAGATATCTTCCACCATATCGGGGAAATGGCCATCATACATTGTTGGAATGTCACCAGGGCATTACGCAACCCGAACGACATCTGAGAGAAAGCAAAGGTGTCATATGGACAAGTAAATATGGTCTTCTCCTGATCATTCAGAGCGATTAAGATTTGGTTATATCCCGAATATCCATCCAAAAAGCAATAAAAGGCACGCCCCGCAAGGCGATCAAGCATTTGGTCAAGGAATGGCAATGGGAAGTGATCCTTATGGGTCACCTTGTTCAGCTTCTAGTAGTCCATGCATACCCTCCATCCGGTAACTGTCCGAGTGGGAATAAGTTAATTGTTATCATTTGTCACCAAAGTCATACCACCCTTCTTCAGCGCACACTGCATCGGAGAGGTCCATGAGCTATCGGAAATAAGGTACACAACCCCGACATCTAACCACTTTATCACTTCTTTCTTCACCACTTCTTGCACTGCTTTATTCAACCTCCTTTGATGTCCCAAGGAGGGTTTTTCATCATCCTCCAAAATAATCTTATACACATAGAATGCGGTACTTATTCCCCGAATGTCAGCCAAAGTCCAACCAATTTCCTTCTTTTGCTTTTTGAGAACTGCCAAAGTGGCATCTACCTACATGTTAGTAAGACAAGAGGAAAGAATAACTGGTAAAGTAGAGCCTAAGAATTCATACCTGAGGTGTGGAGGCAATGGCTTCAACTCCAACATCAAAGGTTCCTCAATTGAAGGCTTTGTTGGAGGAGTCTTTCTATTTTCAAGGTCCAAGGATAGCTTCCTAGGCTCATAAGAATAAGAGCCCATACCATGTAAAGCATTCACACACTCCACTCGGCCCTCATAATCATTGACATCAAGATTTAACAGCACAGCCTCCAGAGAGTCTTCCACATAGATCATTGCACTTGTATCATCAATTATCACAACCGTGACTAGATCCACAAATGAGCACACTTTGGTACAATTGGGCTGCTTCATTAACTTGCACACATGAAAGACTACCTTTTCATCAGCCACCCGAAAAGTGAGTTCACCTACTTCCATATCAACTAAAGCCTTCCCCGTAGCAAGGAAAGGTCTCCCCAATATGATCGAGACTTCATAGTCTACCTCACAATCTAAGATCCCAAAATTAGCTGGCAAGATAAATTTGTCCACCCGGACAAGCAAATCATCAACAATACCCAAAGGTCGCTTCATTGATCTATCCGCCATTGCAATCTCATGGAAGTTGGCCTTGGTGGCCCAATACCCAAAGTCTTGAAAATTGAGTAGGGCATCAAGTTGATATTTGCCCCTAAATTACATAAAGCTTTAGAAAAGTCCGCACTACCAATAGTGAAAGGGAAGGTGAAAACACCGGGATCCTCCAACTTTTGAGCCATCAAATGTACTATAGCACTAACTTGGTGGGTGATCTTGATAGTTTCACGGTCTATGGATCTTTTCTTGGTCACCAAATCTTTCATGAATTTGGCATAGCCAGGCATTTTCTCCAAACCCTCCACCAAAGGCACATTGATGGATAAGCTTCTCCAAAGCCTCCACCAAAGGCACATTGATGGATAAGCTTTTCATCATGTCAATGAACTTTTTGAACCGATTCTCATTTTTTTGCTTGTCTAGCCTTTGAGGATAAGGTGGAGATGGTCTAGGCAAGGGTACCTTGACTTTTGGCATAACCGGCTCCGACATGTCAATTACGTATTCCCTAGATGGGTTCACGTTATATTGCATTTCCACCTCGGCATCTTGAATATCAATCCTCACTTCTTCATTCACATTTTTATCAACCACATTCTCAACCACCAAAGGAACTTCATCTTCTTGCAACTCAACGTCATCACCCAAAACTTGCTTTTGTTTGGAGGCATTCACATCACCGCCTCGTCCACTCCTAGCGGTCACCGCCATAACATAATTGTTCCCGCCCTTCAGGTTCACTACCATATCACTTGGTAGAGCACCCTTAGGGCGTGTATTCAAGGACTGAGAGATTTGACCTATTTGCACCTCCAAATTTCTAATGTAAGTATTGTGAGGAAAAAATCATCATTTGTTCGAACATCATTTTAATTCTACCCATATCATTGCTAGAAGAACTAGGACCCTGGGATGGAAAAGGTGGTGGATTGCTCGGTTGTTGGTACATTGGGGGCTTTTGAAAACCTAGCCCCTCATATTCTTGATTGTTGTTCCATGCACCCTGGTTGTTGTTGTTGTTACCCCAGTTTCCTTGATTGCTCTGATTGTTGTTTTGATTTCCCTAATTCGAATTTTGATTATTGTTCTCCCAATTGTTGTTCCTTTGTTGGTGATTGTTCTAATTATTGTTTCCTTGTTGTTGATTGGCCCAATTACCATGGATTGCCATTGTTGTTGTTGGTTGGACGAATTGCCTCTTTGGCCTTGATAATTGTTCACATATTGTACCTCTTCATTTTGCCCATCATAGACATCATCTTGAAATCCATTACCATCATTATCAAATTCGAATTCCCTTGATTATGTTGACCTCTTTGCCTTCTTTGGTTCACTAGCATGGTAACACCTTCCATAGAATTCACTTAGCAAGGATTTTGGACTTGTTGCAACTGTGCCTTTGCCAGTTGGTTCATAGTTGTTGTCAACTTCGTGATTACCTGCCCATGATCATGTAATTCTTTATGCAAATGAACGACCTTGGGGTCACCCTGGGGCACATTGGCTCTACTTTGCCAAGCTGAGGATGTGTCAGCCATCTCGTCAAGAATGGCACAAGCTTCATCATACGTCAATTTCATAAAATTACCCCCAGCTAGTTGATTTACTATGCATTGATTTGTATTATTGATGCCTAGGTAGAAAGTTTGTTGCAACATATTCTTCGTCATATCATTGTTGGGGCATTCCTTCACCATAGTTCTATATCTCTCCCAAATCTCATACAATGGTTCGGTGGGCTCCTGCTTGAAAGCCAAGATCTCATCCCGTAATGTATCCATATGTCCTGGTGAAAAGAACTTTGCTTTGAACTTATCCGCCAACTTATCCCAAGTAGTGATGGAATGGTTGGGAAGTCATTCAAGCTAATCTAGAGCCTTTCCTCTAAGTGAAAATGGGAAGAGTCTCAACCGGAGTGCATCTCCGGACACATTGGTTTGCTTGCTCCCCCAACAGGTATCCACGAACCCCTTGAGATGTTTGTAAGCATTTTGAGTGGCAGCGCCCCTGAAGTACCCACGCTTCTCCAACAATGTCAGCATCACATTAGTAATTTGAAAATTGCCCACCCGGATTCGAGGTGGGACAATTGTACTTGCATAGCCTTGGTTTGGGAGCACCCGAGGAACTGCTCTTGGAGGTGACGGAGGAGGGTCTGGAATATTTTCATTAACATTGGTCTAGCGGCCTCTTCATGGTCCAGGAGGTACAAGAGGCTTCTCCTCATTTCTATTGTCATCAACAGCCTCCCGTGCAATCAAGTTTCCTAGAGGGTCATTAGTATTTAATGCCATTTTGCACCTGAAGTATTGATACACATAAATTAGTAACAAAGAAGGAAAGAAGAACAATACACAAAACTAACTAAATAGATAGCGAAAATCGTTAGCTCCCCGACAACGGCGCCAAAACGTTGTCGCGACCTACCCCACACTACTAATTAAGTAGCGAGAGAGGGTCAGAGCAGCTTTTACCCGATTTAGGGTCAGGATCGATATCCATAGAGAGCTAGAATATGGAATCAAGTATCTATCTAGTTTAGGATTGTGTATGTGTTCCAAATTACAGGGGTTTTCGTTTTACTTCTACTATTATCAAACTACAAATGGTAAATAAAACTAGATTAAGCTAAGAGTAATAATGCCATGGGTTATTCAAATGGTTTAAAAGGAACTAGGGTGGTGACTTCCGCCTAGGTGGTCAATTGACGGGTACTTGAATCTAAGGCACGTTTGACATATTTGGGGAGTATGATATAACTGTTGCACGACTTTACCCACTCTACACCTGTCGGTGGTTCGAGAGATTTTGCCCGAATTGACTTTCTCAAGACCAATTGGGTATGCAAACTTTGCACAAGCAACTAGGGTTCAAGTCGAGTATTACTCTCTCGAGGTTTAACTCTTTAAATGGGGTTATCAATCTCTTTAATACACCCCAATTCCTTGTTGGACCAAATTCGGAGACTAAGGCTCTCTTTCTCAAGAAGAGCTCAAGTCAACTCAACACAAACTAGTGTTTGCAACTACTAATTCAGCAATTGACTATGACATTGGCCCAAATAACAAACACCCATAGTCAATTTAGCCCTAAAATACAAAACCCATCAATTACCCGCACTAGGGTTAAGCCACAACCCTAGCTTATGAGTCTAGCTACTCATAATTAAAGAAGAAAAACAAGAAATAGATAAAGAAAAACTCATATGAATTAATTACTAATATAAAAACAAAGATTCAATGATGAAATGTAGATAAAATTGCCCAAAATGGCTACAAACTTCGAACCCACGAGCGCAACTATGTTCTGATACTATTTGCTTAACCTAAAAATGGAAAAGAAGCTATTTATACTAAGTTGACAATTTTGGACAAAAATACTCCTGCGGGGTTAGTGCGGACCGCACAAAATGGACTGCAGTCCGTACTAGGGCTTTGGACTTGACAAAACTGCTCTTTGAACTTGGGCACCGTAGACCGCAGAGAATGGATTGTGGCCGGAGGCTTCTAGTATGGTCCGCATAAAATGGACCGCGGACCGCATTGGCTTAACACAGGGAAATTGCTACTCTTTTATTCTCCTCACTCCGAACCGCAAAGAATGGACTGCAGCCACATTGATCTCAGTGCGGACTACACAAAATGGTATTTCGGCCGCACTGCCTCTTTGCCTGGAAATCATGCTCTCTGAATCTCCCAATATGGACCGTACGGAATGTAGTGCGGCCGCACTGGCCTTGTTTTGCCTGAGCTTTGTCTTGTCTTAGTACTTGTGCAAGTTTCACTCCTTTTGAGCTGATCTTTGACATCTTGTCACTTTGTTGATCAAACCTACAATCAAGCACAACTTGTGAGCATTTTGGGACTATTTTGTACAAATTCCTAATCAAAACATAAGGAAGAATGAGTATAAAAGGTATCAAAATCCCTAGTTATCAGCCACCTCAGGAGTGGCTGATGAATCATTGCTTGATACTGCGAGTGAGGGTAACCGCCCTGCTATCACCCTGCCTAATTCTTCTATTCTGGAGCAAACAACCTCAATTCCTGCATCTACGGGGGGTACCACTATCCCTCCCATTGATACTCATGTTCCGCCTCTAGCGCCAGATCCTGGTTCTAGTATTTCTTATAGGGATCTTAGGGGAGCTTTTCATATGTTGACTCAGCTAGTGGCCTCTCTGGCCCAAAGGTCAAATGCCACACCCAATTCATCTAGCCACTAAGGGGATTCCACCAGTTCCAGGGAGAACAGATTTCTTCAATTAGACCCTCCAATGTTTACGGGTGCCAATCCGGAAGAAGACCCTAAGAATTTTATAGATGAGATGCACAAGACCCTCAGGGTTATGCGCACAACTGAGACAGAGGGAGTAGAGTTAGCTGCCTACCATCTAAAAGGGGTGGCCTATTCGTGGTTTGAGTTATGGGAAGATTCCCATGAGGAGGGGAGCTCTCCGGCGAGGTGGAGCAAGTTTGCCGATGCATTTATAGATCATTTCCTACTTGCCGATAGAAGGGCAGCCCGTACAGCAAAGTTTGAGAATCTGAAGCAAGGTAGTAGAAGTGTATGGGAGTACTATATGGAGTTTGACCGCATGTCCAAATATGATATTCACATGTTGCCCACAATAGAGGCTAGGGTACGTCGGTTTGTTCAGGGTCTTAATCCTTTAACTATTAATAAGGCTTCTACAGTTGCATTGAATTCTGACATGAATTATTGGAAGATGGTGGCGTTTGCTCAGGCCACGGAGAACCGTAAATTGAAGAACATAATGGAGAGAGAGGGTAACAGAAAGACCTGATCTACAGGCAACCTGGGTGAGTCACTAGGTGGGGGAAGATCAGCTTTTCGAGGAGGGACATCAGGGTTATCCCAATCTGTTGCACAGTCATCAGATAGTGCACCGCCATCAGGGCCCAACCGGTAGCAGCAATGGAGTCGTTCCAGGCCTAGTTAGGGCAATAGAGGATCCCATCAGCGGGGTGGTCAAGAGAGAGATCCCAACAGCAACAGAGGTCCCCGTGCCCCAAGTGCGGGAAGATGCACTCAAGGGTTTGCTACTTGGAGTTACCCGTGTGTTGTTGATGCGGGATGAGGGGCCACATTTAGAGGTATTGTCATACATCCCGCTAAGGAGCAGGTAAGGGCACAACACATTTATCTAGTCCAGCAATTGCTACATCTTCATCCCCCTGTCCAGCTCGAGGTACCCCAGCACCCGCAGGGCGAGCTGCAATTAGGGGTGGTACGCAGGGTTTAGGAGGACCCAGCCGGTTCTATGCTATGAATGGTCGCCAGACTATAGAGGCTTCTCCAGATGTTGTTACAGGAATTCTAACTGTCCAATCCCATGATGTGTATGCACTTATTGACCCCGGTTCCACAGTGTCCTATGTTACCCCTTTTGTTGCTATGGAATTCGGGATAGAACCAGAACAGCTTCACGAACCATTCTCGGTGTCTACTCCGGTTGGCGAGTCAATTTTGGCTACTCGATTTTATAGAAGTTGTGTTGTCATGGTGTGTGGAAGGGTATACAATGGACGATCTTATTGAATTAAGGATGGTTGATTTTGATGTAATAATGGGAATGGATTAGCTTTGTTCCTATTTTGCCAAGCTTGATTGTCGAACTAGAACTATGAGGCTTGAGTTTCCTAATGAGCCCGTGGTTGAATGGAAGGGAGATAATGTGGTGCCTAAAGGTCGATTTATTTATTACCTTAAGACTGCAAAGATAATCAAGAAGGGGTGTATCTATCATTTAGTCCATGTTACGGACACCGATACTGAGGCACCTAGCCTAGAGTCCGTACCTGTTGTGAATGAATTTTTGGATGTCTTTCCAGATAAGCTCCCTAGGATTCCTCCAGGTAGGGAGATTGACTTTGGGATCGATGTGATGCCAGGCAAGCAGCCTATATCAATTTCATGTTACAAAATGGCACTGGCAGAATTGAAAGAACTAAAGGAAGAATTGAAGAATTTGTAGAAAAGGGTTTTATCTGGCCGAGTGTGTCACCGTGGGGCGCACCGATCTTGTTTGTAAGGAAGAAAGATGGGACGCTACGGATGTGTATTGACTACCGGCAACTTAACAAAGTGACAATCAAAAATAAATACCCATACTTAGAATAGATGACTTGTTTGATCAATTACAAGGTGCTATGTGTTTTTCCAAGATTGACTTGCGGTACAGGTATCATCAATTGAAGATAAGGGAGCAGGATATTCCAAAAACAACTTTCAAGACTCGGTATGGGCACTTTGAATTTTTGGTGATGTCTTTTGGGCTAACAAATGCCTCGACAGCTTTCATGGATTTTATGAATCGAGTCTTCAATCCTTTTCTAGACTCCTTTTTGATAGTATTCATTGACGATATTCTCGTATATTCCCGAATTCAAGAAGATCATGCTAACCCTCTCAGGGCAGTTCTACAGACTCTTTAGCAATATCAACTATATGCAAAATTTTCGAAATGTGAATTTTGGCTTGAATTCGTCACGTTCTTGGGTCATGTCGTCTCCAAGGAAGGAATTATGACTGATCCTCAAAAGATTGCAGCAGTGGAGAATTGGCCTAGACCTACCACTCCAATAGAGATTTATAGTTTCTTGGGTTTGGCTGGGTACTACAGAAGGTTTGTGGAGAGATTCTCTACTTTTGCCTCTCCCTTGACTAAATTGGCCCAGAAAGCAGTTAAGCTCCAATGGTCCGATGCGTATGAAAAGAGCTTCCAGGAATTGAATTCAAGACTGACTACAACACTGGTATTAACCCTGCCAGAGGGTACAGAGAGATTGTGGTGTATTGCGATGCTTCAAGGATCGGGCTTGAGTGTGTGTTAATGCAACACCGCAAGGTTATAGTTTATGCTTCAAGGCAACTCAAGAATCATGAAAAGAACTATCCAACTCATGACTTAGAGATCGCAGCAGTGGTGTTTGTGCTAAATATTTGGCGACATTATCTATATGGAGTCCATGTGGATGTATTCACAGACCACAAAAGCCTTCAATATATTTTCAAGCACAAGGAGTTGAATCTGAGGTAGAGAAGATGGCTAGAGTTACTCAAGGATTATGACATTGATATTCTCTATCACCTGGGAAAGGCTAATGTTGTGGTAGATGCTCTTAGTCAAAAATCTATGGGAAGTTTGGCTCATTTGAGGGTAGATTAGAGGTTGTTGGCCCGGGAGGTTCATCAATTGGCCTTGTGGAGTTTAATGATGGAGGGGTAATTGTGCAGAATAAGGCTGAATCATCACTTGTGGCAGAGGTGAAAGAAAAGCAATTCAACGACCCATTGTTACCACAACTGAAATAGGGGATTTATAAACACAAGAACTCAACTTTTTCCCTTGTCATGGATGATGGTACCCTATGGTACCAAGGCCGCCTATGTGTTTCGGATACCGACGGTCTTCGGGAAATGATCATGGCAAAAGCTCACACTTTTAGGTATTTCGTGCACCTAGGCTCTATGAAAATGTATCATGATCTCAAGGAAGTTTATTGGTTGAATAACATGAAAAGGGATATGATGGACTTTGTGGCTAGATGTCCGAACTATCAGCAAGTGAAGGTCGAACATCAAAGACCCGGAGGACTGGCTCAAAGCATAGAAATTCTAATGTGGAAATGGGAGATGATCAATTTGGGTGATTGTTGATCGACTCACAAAATCAGCGCACTTCTTGCCAATCAAATCTACTGACACAGCGGAACATAGCTCAGTTTTATATCAAGGAAATAGTCAGGTTGTATGGTACTCCAGTCTCAATCATTTCAGATCGAGGGGCGCATATCAAGGCCAACTTTTGGAAGAAATTTCAGCAAGGTTTGGGCACGTAGGTAAATCTTAGCACAGCTTTTCACCCCCAGACTGACGGGCAAGCGGAGTGGACTATTCAGACGCTTGAGGAAATGTTGTGTGCTTGTGCTCTTGATTTCAAATGTAGCTGAGATGATCATTTTCCACTCATAGAGTTTGCTTATAACAACAACTTCCACACTAGTATCCAGATGGAACCATTTGAGGCATTGTATGATAAGAGATGTAGGTCTCCCATTCGGTGATTCGAGGTTGGAAAGGCTGAATTGATAGGGCCAGACCTTGTATACCAAGCCATGGAGAAGGTCAAAATTATTAAGGAAAGGTTGAAAACTGCTCAAAGTCACCAAAAGTCTTATTCGGACGTCATAGGGATTTGGAGTTCAAAGAAGATGATTGGGTATTCTTAAAGGTTTCCCCCATGAAGGGTATCATGCGGTTTGGGAAGAAAGGAAAATTAAGCCCAAAGTATGTCGGACCACACAGGATCATCCAGTGAATTGGTCAGGTGGCTTACAAGCTTGAGTTTCCACCCGAGATATCATTGGTACACCTAGTCTTTCATCTATCTATGGTGAAGAAAGTAGTGGGAGATCCATCCACTATCGTGCCAGTTGAAACTATTGAGGTCAATGAAGAACTATCCTATGAAGAAGTTGCAATTCTTGACAAGCAGGTCCGAAAATTAAGGAATAAGGAAATTGCCTTTGTAAAGGTGTTATAGCAAAACCAGTAGGTTGAGGAAGCCATTTGGGAAGCTGAGGAAGAAATGAGAAGGAAGTACCCACATTTGTTTGTATATCCATGTAATAGCTTTCATCTATTTGGTCCCTACGAACTCTGTATCCTTGATTTGATCTATGTAAAGCTGTTCTGCTTTATTTTGGTTATATGATTGCCTATGCGGCCGTGGTTTGTATTCTAAAGGTTATGTTGTGTCTATGGAATGTATATGCTATTAGGATATGCTTTAGGGATCTCTGACCGGTGGATAGGCCTAGATGCAAAGGAAACTCTAGCGAAATTTTTAGAAATTTAGGGAGTTAGCCAAATTCGGAGCTGTTGAGGTGTTCCATGATTGTGAGAAACTGAGATTGCATAAAATTGCTAAGGAGTGATCTTGACCCTTGTTCGAGGATGAATGATCCTAAGTGGGGGAGGATGTAAGACCTCGTGAAAATTTCTACTCAAAACCCGAGAGCTCATAGTGCTAAGTTAGGAATACGTGTTAGAAATTTGTAAAATTCTTCAGCTCACCGCGGTTCAAACCCTTCAGAATGATCTATGCATTAAAAAGTTAAGGAATAATATTTTCCAGAGAAGTGTGATTCTGCGGTACAGTATGCAGTCACATAACAACTGTGCAAACCATATAGTTTTCGCAGAGTGAAGCAGGGTGTTTGTCAATTTTGAGGTCAACTATGCGGCCACTTATGCGATTGCATAATCGATATGCGGGCCGCACAGTCATCACATAATCCCCTTGGGATTTTGTAAGGGGCAGTTTTGCGGTGCATTATGCGACTGCATAAAAGGTATGCAAGCCGCATTTCTGTCGCATACCCAGGCAGTGTGTTCAGGTTTTGGGACCATTTTATGGTCTATTTTGTGGGCCGCATGTCATGTATGCGATCGCAGATTTTGTGGGGGCTCCTATTCACTAATTTTCAAAACCCGACCTCATTCTATTAAAAACACTCCATTAGACCATTTTTTTGTTATTTCACTACGTATAGAGTGAGAGTGGTGGTTCTAGAGAGAGGGAGTGATCTTCATCAAGTCCCCACTCAACCCCTTGCCCCAAATCCTTGAAGATTGTCAAGTGAAATTGCTAGGTCTTCACCCTAAGAGGTAAGAACTTGTACCCTCACCTATAATTTTGAACTTTCTATTAAAATAAGTGATTAGCAAGTGGGTTCATGGGTATAAGGGCTGATAATCTTGCATGCATAAAAGATAATGGGGTATGGGGAGGTTGTGAACCAAAAGGATAACAATTGTGGTATAGGATGATGAAAATCCCTCACAAAAGGGTCCTAGAATCACCGTGCACGCTTAGTGCTTGGTAATATGCTCAAATGAGCTAGAATCCTAATCATGCCTCTCTTGATTCTTATAATATACATTGAAGTGCTAAGAGTCCTAGAATTTATTATAAAGACTTAAGGAAAACTCCATTGAAGTATATATGGCTAAAAAACCCTCCTCTTATAAATTGAGCTTCCATGGTGCCCGTATAAATGTTGTAAGTTCGAAACGAGATTGATGCAGTACTTGTTATGTTAAGTGAATTATTGTTGTGAAAATGTATGTGGTAGGTATTTCTTCATATGCTTAATGTGTTATTCTTTGTAAATGGAGGATGTTTGGAGAACATGATCTATGTGCTAAATGCCTAAATATCATGCCAAGGTTACTTTGGGACTAATATTCCAAACTTGACGAACTCCTCTCTATGCTTATGATTTAAATTGCCTTTGTATGCGCCTATGATCTTAAGTGGCAAAGTTAATGTTGAAAATGGGAACAATGTGAAATGTGAGTTATGGAATGCGGAAATTGTGGCCCCAAGTGATGGTAAACTAATACATGTGTAACCTAAGATTGGAGTAAGATGAATGACAGAAAATGGTAATGTCTTAGGGAGACGGCTTAGCTGATCGGGCCGTGATCGGACGCCATGATATATACACATGGTAGTAATGTATTGATGATTAAAACTAAAAAGTGTGAATAAAATATTGGTAACATCTTCGAGAGACGGCTTAGCTGATCGGGCCGTGATCGGAATTGGCTCAAGGAAGTAGCGGCAAAGTGGATAATGATGTAACTGTGGGATGCTCCAATCTAAAATTTTAGAAACTATGTGAAAATCATGTGAACCTCCTTATATTGTTGACATGGTGCTTATTTGAAATTTTGTTGTCTTTATGATTTTCTCTTTACTCTTGTATGGTTGTTCTTTCTAATAGGATGGTGTTAAGTTATACATACTAGTACTATTCCATAGCACTAACGCCCCTTTTGTAGGGGCCTACATTTTTAAATGAATGTAGGTGGCTCCATAGCGGATAATGCTGATCACGTATAGTGGAGCATCCTCCTCTCAAAGTCTTGGTGAGCCCCTTTCTCCTTCTAGGGATTTGATGTACATCTTTTGTTATAGATATCCACTTTTGAGGTATAGCCGGGGCATTGTTGCCGGCATTGTCTTTATTGTCTTTTGTATCCTTAGAGGCTCCATAGACGTTTGTGTGGGTTATGTATGGATATTGGATAGGTCAATGAATCATGTTGTAACTTTGTACTCTAGCTCTTTTAAACTATAACTGTATGAAATATTGAAAGCTTAACCATGGTTTAAGGATTGTGGCATGAAAATGGTTTAACAATGTGAATGTTCAAATTTTACTATTTTCTAAATAAATGATAGTGTGGTTCCCTTAACCGTATTAATTTCGGGTAGAAAGGTTATAATAAGGCTTGATCAGTTGGGGTTCACTCGATTGGGCATCAGTCGCGCCTCTCGAGGTTGGGGCGTGACACCCATGGACCTCTCCGGCATAACCAGAGGACCTTTTTCTTTCCCGGAGTAACCCGAGGACCTTTTCTTTTCCGGCATAACCCAGTCGTCTTTCTAGAATAACATGGCGATCCTTCCAATTTAGGGCTCCACTCCCTAATCTCTTTTCCCAAGGATACATAATCCTCATTTTTATTGCTTTCAATAAAGGAATAGTGTATATTCTGTTACAATAACTCGCGAAATTTTTCTAGTGAAAATTGGGGCAAAAAATTTTGTTTGTTCGTTTGCTCTGGTGCCTGAACAGGTTTTTCACCATGAGGCACAAGGTTTGAGACGACCAAAAGAAGAAGTTTCAAACCAAATAAAAAGAAAAAGAGAAAACAAGAAAAAGAGGTGAGCTTTAAAGTGTAGAAGCATAGAAAAGATGCGGGCTGCTCCAAATTTGATTGAAGGAAAAGAGTGAACCAGCGATTGCTGCTAACGAGCATCAAGATTCAAAGCAGAGTCTACAAGAAGAACCCGCCAAGACTCAAGATTGAGCTTAGAAGGTTTATAGATAGGGATCTTGTAACTCGTAGTTAATAGGCTTAGCTAGTTTAGCTTTTCATTTTTCGTTTTGGTGTAATAAGGAGCTCAGCAAGCAGAAACAACAACAACAACAACAACAATGAAATCACAGTTTCTCAAAAGTCCCAGATACCAAAACTTCCAGAACTATACTGACCTGATTCTTTTATAGCCAAGGATATGTAGGCAACCTCTGAAGCAAGGTTCGGTCAAAAATCCCTCATAGTTGTTCATTTTGTCTTTGCCGAAAACCCTTCATATTTTCGAGCAAAAAGGGGCAGCTGTGAGCATGTGATTTTTTTCCCATATGAAATATTCCTATAAAATCCTAAGAAAATAGATTTTTGTTAATTATTAGCCATTTTAGGAATATCTGTAGAATTTTCTGAATTATTTGTATTTTTATGCATGTTTAATTTATTTAAATCATGAAAAAAATACCAAAACATCATGCATTGTATTTAGGATTTGTTTTTTACATTATTTTAGAATTAATCAGTAATTATTTATTTTATAAAAATTTGAAAATCACAAAAATAGCTCAATTTATATTTTTATCTTTTAATTCTTAGTTTATTGATTTTTCTCTTTTAATGTAGAGGTAAGTGATGTTTACAATTTTTATAATTAATTAATTAGTTTAATTTCAAAATGTGGATAATTTAGGATTTTTAATTAAAAAAAGGAAGAAAAAAAAGAATTTGAAAATAAAAGAAGGGGTATTAATTTTCCGGAATTGGGTCTCCAAACCAGCCCAATATGTCCCAAACCCGGCCAAATCCACCCCAATAACCAGGCCCAAGCACCAACTAACCCGGTCTAACCCCATTCAATCCCAAACGAGCATGTTTCATGTGGACTCGATCACAGCCGTTGGATTTTACCAATCCAACGGTCCGGAACAGAACGAGCTTTCACCTTATAACTGTCCGAACCGAGTCAACCCACCCCCAAAACCAGAAAATTACTCCATTTCTCCTGTCTCTCACCTTCACTCTAGAAACCCTAGCCGCCTCACAATCCCATGCCGCCTCCACCGTGAACCACCACCAAAGGCAGTTTCAGTGGTCAAATCAGTCGCAAAATGATACCACGAACTCCCCTGCGTCTCCCCATTCCAAATCTTCACTCCCTTTTCTTCGAATCAAGTCTGGTTCGCACTCGAATCTTAAATCAAAAAATCCGGCCAAAACTTTGATCGTTCCAATCTCTCCCAAACTTACACCCCAGATTCTTTTTCATTCTCTCTCTATGAATTTCCAACCCATTCCCCTCGAATCGTGGCTGAACGTTTCGAATTTTAGATCAAAGTTCCGGTCAAAATCGTAATTACCCCAAAATCAAACCACATCACCCTTGGCTCCCCCTCATCACGATTCCATCAATGATTTCCCAAATACCCTTGCCAAAAGCCCCAAATCTCAAATATACGAAAGTCAGAAGCCCTAGTTGATTTGGTTCCTCAGCTCGAAGTTTTTCGAAATGCATGCTAGTCAGTTTGTTCTTGGCAAGAACAACTGATTAGCATTAATTTTGGTTCATTTCGGAAGGTTAGACCCTGTAAACAATTCAGTACCGTTTTGAAGGTATTTTTCAATTTTAGGTATTTTTCTTTACGATTCTTGCTTTATTTTCCTTTTTCTGAGTGTCATTTCTATCTCTTTTTCTTTTATATGTGTTTTTCTTGCATATAGTTTTATTCGGCTTGTTTGATTCATTCTATTTGTCCAGTTTGTTTCGGCCTTTTCTTTTTTCTTATTAGTATAGTCTTTTTACTTTCATCGCTTGAGTGTCAATTTTGTTTTAATTATTTGGTTTGTTTGAATTTCAGTGACTGAAGTTTTCTTAAATTGTTTGTTTTTGATAAAATTCGAGGCATAGTTAGGTCGTGTTTTTAAAATTAAAAGTTTGTTTTAAGTGATCCTGCTATCAACTTGGCCGCCTGATTTAAATGTTTATTTTGGTTAAAGTTTCATCAATTGTATTAGGTTTAATAGTTCTCCCTTGAAGTTCCTGTTAACATTAGCTTCAGAATTTTCCTTCATGTTTGTTCCATTTCTAGATTTTTGTTCATTTTTAAGTTTTAATTTAAGGTTTTTTGGCTCAATAGTCTTGTCATTTGATCTTCCTGTGTGCAGTAATGTTGGCCTGGTAGTGTTAGCTCAGATTTGCCAACCTTTAGAAACCCTAGGGACCTAAGTGCACATAGAATTTTTAGATAAAAGTTGTAATAAGCAGGTTTCAAAAAGGGTAATTTAGGGTTTACCTATTTTTGAAAATATCAGAACATTCTAGAAATAGGGCAGCTGGCCTCATTTGGTTAGTACAAAGTACTGAAACCAATGAAGGAAAACCAGTTGTCCATTTCTGTTTGGAATATGCTTTTGTTGCTGAGGAATATCCCTTCTAGTACATGGCATCTTTGGTACCTATATATGGTACCATATCCATACAAAAAAAAAATCTGAATTGGATAGACATTTTTAGCAACAATAAAAGAAGCATTTCTTCTTCTTCTGAAAAGTTCAAGTCTTCTTTTCAGAAATTTCAAAAAAAAAAAACTTTCTTCTTTGGTTTTCAAAAGGCTGAAAATGACTTGAAGTAGGGCATTCTCTCTTGGGTTCTTTTGGTTGAGATCTCTGGGTTTTTCAAGGTTTGGATTTGGTTGCTGGGTTGTTGATTGTTGCTCCTTCTCTTTGGAATTTCAGTGTTGTTCTAGTGATCATCATTTGTTCTCTTTTCTTGAACCCTCTTTAGGTATGTAATCATGCTTCAATTATGAAATGAATCTTTTTGTATAAACTTGAAGTTCTTCATGAATATGTGTATATGGCTGAGGGCAATGTGTGTTTATTTCTGTCAAGCTTATTTGGTATTTTGGTATGCACTGTAACAGTATAAAAAATAATATTAAAACTGGTATCAATATCCTTGATTCATAGTAATACACTTAGTTGAGATTGTTGTTTATGCTTCCATTTAAGTAGTATTTTCCTCTTCCTCCATCTGATTTCCTTACTTAAATATCTTTTCTATTCTTATCTTATTATTGGTCATGAGCTATAACTTGTTGGTTCAGTCACCAGTTAGTTGTATCAGTTGGTTTAGAAGCTCTAAGGTGGGATTTATATGTTAACAAAAGAAGATGAAGCTACTATGGGCAAAGCCATGTTCAAAAGAGGCAGGGATCTTCTACTAGTATACAAATCTGTAATAGTTTAGTTCGAGATTTGGTCAGTCAATTAGTGTTAGATTAGCTTGTCATTTAGAATATTTGTTTCAAGAAAGCAATGACATGAATTAACAGCAATACAAAGCTTGTTATTGGTGTAAAGTTTGTCATTCAATACTAGGAGTTTTGTAATAATTGGATTGTCTAAGTGTTTGGTAAAACAAGTTCTATGTGTAAATTCGAACTTACATTTCACAGGCTAGGTTGCAGTTAATGCGCTTAAGTATGTGTTCTTGTTAAATTTAAGTTATAATTTTGTGAACATCATTTATTGAATTAAGATGTCTCTTGCTGAATTTTTTTAGAGATTTGAGTGTTTGGTTTGGACTTGGTTAAGGTTCAAGTCAAGGCAACCTGTTGAAAGTCGTGTTTGGGTTGCCCTTATTTGAGTTCACTCTTTGCCTTTAAAGATCAACTTCAGGCCCAAATGGCCTTTGAGCTCCTGTTTCCTTTCCTCAATCATGATAAATATTCTCTAGTCTAGAGTTGGGATGGAATCGGCCCACTTAAAACCATGCCTTTGATTTCTCATTGTATGTTCCTATGAATAACTAGTTGTACATTTTGAATCCAGTCATGTATAGTTCAGGTTTACAGATAGTGTATAGTATGATTGGCATGCAATTTTGCGATAGTGAATATGAATCTCTTTAATTTGAAAGGGAAAGCTCATTCAGAGTTCTTGATTTATGTGTATACCATGGCTAAAAAAATGCAAATAGGTGGATAGGCCCAGCCGGTGCCAATGCATAACTGGGCCCGCCTAGAATTTAAGCCCAATGTGGGCTGCTTGCCTCCGAATCAGCAATTATATTTTTAGGCTTCTAACTTCTGGGCCAATTGTGAGCCCAAATTTCAGCTTTCGAAGTTGATTCAGTAGCAGGCTGTTGCTGGCCCATTTCCCCTTGTCCCAAAACTTTTTAAAACCTTTCATGGTGAGTTAGCTCTTTTTAAGCTTAAGTAATTTCAAATAAGAATATCCTAGATAGCCTTAATTAATAAGTTTGTTTTCCAAAAACATTTGAGGTGTGCCATGTTTTAAAACCCATAACATATGGCCCTCATAAACTTAATTAAATTTTTTGAAATTGAGGTGTGCCATGATAAACAAAACCCCTAAGTCCATGGCCCTCATATAAGTAATAATAACTCTTTTAAAATCGGGGTGTACTATTATTAAATTTTCCATGGCCCTCGCAAATATTGTTTATAATTTAAACCATCGTAGTTTGCTTTAGGCCCGATTTAGATTAGTATAGCGATTATATATACTTCGCGTAATATAATTGCAAATTTAACTCTAAAAAGACTCGAGGGATGCGTTCGCGCAACTTCAACCAAACTTTTTTTATAAATCAACAAAAGCGTTATTAATCGTGGACACGTTCGCGTGACATGATTTTGACGCGCTAAAAGAAAAGAGTATACGTATATGTAACTCAATTCTTTAATTACGCATAATTCAAATAATTTAAAAGCGGTAAAAAGATAAATGCACATAGGTCCTAAAAATGAGTAGTTAAACAATTTAAACCAAATAATAATCACTAAGCGACCGTGCAAGAACCACGGAACCCGGAAATGTCTAACACTTTTTTCCGGGTTAAGAGAATTCCTTATCTAGAATTTCTAGTTCGTATACTTTTTTTAAAAAAAATTTAAAAAAAATCCTCAATTTGGGATTTAAAACAAACCGGTGACTTGGGACATCATAAATTATACCAAGTGACGATTCTTTTTTAATATAAATAATCTCGTTTCGATTGTCACTTAAATTGGGAAAGCTCCTTTATACCCTTCCGAAATAGTAAAAAGGAGGTGTGACATATACAAATCCCCCTCTCAAATTGTAGTCATTAGTGCTTATTCTTTTTTCTAGTCCTTTTAACCTGCAATTGATAATGATTCCACATTTTCTTTCCAAAGAGAGAATGATTTTCATGTCATTTTCAATTAAGGATAAGGTCAAGAGCCTTTCCACTTGGATAACGACACTACTGCTACTTTTCGTCTATAGTCTTATGCTAATTTTTATTATTAGCAGCTAATAATAATAACAAGAATAGCAAATACAACATCAGGATTCTAAGTCCAAGGGCAGATCCTTATTTTGTGCTGCATCAATTGACAGACTGGTGTTTAGTACTATTGTATAATCCAACATTTTCTTGTTAAATTGTTATTTATTTGGTCCACTTCCCTCAACAAAATCCAAAGATTTTCACGAGTTCAAAATTCACTCATGTAATTTTGTTACTGCATATTAAATAGCTCTGAATGAATTCTGATCTTGTTAAGACCAACTATGATCAAGATCGAAACATCAACTCAACTATACATTTTAATTTGTGTGTTTATTTAATGTTATTTTTGCAAAGTGGTTTAAGTACTATAAACTTTAGTAAGGCTCAACGAAAAAATATTTTCAAGCTTGATTAAATTAGGTGTGCTTGATCAATATAACAAGCGTTTTGATAAACGTGAAAGAAGTAGTATAAGGATTCTCACTTCGTTAGTAGATACAACCACACAAATGAAAGAAGTATTAGTATAAGGATTCCCTTTTCGTTATTGTCATATATCCAAAATTCACTAAGGGTCGTGATGGCGCCAGATATCATTGTCAGGCAAGCCAATACTAAATAACTAGTAACTTCTCGTTTTAGATATTTCTGAATTTACTTCTTTTATACATTTAAAAAATAAAGAATAAATTCTATTGAATAAATAATGATATCTTTAACAATTTTAAAACACTGACTAATCCCATAGACATCCCAGAACCCGGTGTCACAAGTGCATGAGCAATTACTAAGGGATCGAATAAAGTACAATAAATGTCTCGAATACAAATTGGACAGAAAGTAAATATAATACGCTGAAAGAGACTATACTGGTTGCAGGTCGCCTCGAGAAATGCAGCTCACCTAGTCCCCGTATCATCCATGCTACTATGCCCACTAGGCCACTAGAAATACATGTGCATGTGCAACAAAAATGCACAACCAGTGTAGCATGAGTACGAAAACAACGTGTACTCAGTAAGTATCTCGTCTAATCTCGAAGAAGTAGAGACGAGAGGTCGACTTTGACACTTACTAGTGGTCCAATAATGATAAATCGAGTATTTTTATAAACATGATTGTAATTCAATAAATTGAAGCAAATAAATAATTCTTTCTTTTATAGGAAATTCCCAAATTTTTTTTTATCATTTATACATTTATTCTCAAGCCGGGAAGAAACAATATCACTTCAATAAATTCCAAGGCAAGTAATACAAGCATGCGCAAATCATGCCGAGGTCGTACGGCCCGATCCAACAATACATAAATTGTGCACTGCTAGAGAGTCGAATGGTGCGAATCATAGATGCATCTATTTAATCTACCGAGGCGTTCGGCCGGTTCAACAACAGATAAACATATTCAACAATCAAATCAATAATTCATCAAGGAGCAATTATTCAGAAAAAGGCAAGTTTCTCTTTTAAAAGTCAAGAAATGATATCTAGCCATTTAGAAATTCATTTACACGTCTGATATGTTTTAAGTACTTTTAAATTTATTAACAAGGTTGCAAATATTACAAGTAAAGCATGCTTTTGGGCCCTAAACTACCAGGACTAAAGTACAATAGTAGCTATGCACGGACTCTCGTCACTTCGTGTGTACGTAGACCCTACAAATATGAGCATTAACCAATTAACTCACCTCTGAAGATAATTCCCGATTACAATAATAGAAAAGAGATTCACCTCGCTCCGAAGTTCCATAATCGGCATTCCACGCTCTTTCAAAGACTCAAATTTATGTACAACGCTCGAAAACTAGCCAATAATTATGCAAATTCATTAATATATGTTCCATTACTCATAATAATCCAATATATAACCATTCTTAACCCCGATCGAAAAGTTGACAAAAACGCATTCGGGACCACGTGCCCGGATTTTAAAATTTTTCGAAGATAAAGTTTACCATAACCTCACGAACTCAAATATATAATTTACTCTTAATTTCATGTCCAAAATCGTGACCAAAATCCTAGAATATTATTTCTAAGTTTTTCCTCAAACCCCAAGTTTCCCACAAATTTTCATGGTCAAATCCATATACAATCATGTATTTAACTCAAAACGAACATAAACCACTTACCTCATGCTTGATGGTGAAAATGGCACCTCAAAATTGCTCCAAAATCGGCTCTAATAGAAGAAATGGAGTGAAATAATCCCAACACCCGATTTAAAAGAACCTCACTGCCTCCAGCATTTTTGCACCTGCGGTGCATAAACCGCTCCTGCAGCCCCCCGCTTATGCGGCACACGTGTTCTGCGGTCCCAGGCTTAGGGCCAAAAATCTGCTTCTATGGTCTCCTCAGCGCAGTTGGCACCCGCGTCTGCGGTTAAAGTTTCGCACCTGCGGTCACTGTACTTCTTCACCCAAACCGCATATGCGACCCCATGGCCACTTCTGTAGCTCCTCACCTGCGGCCAAAACCTTGCAGGTGCGGTTACACCAGATATCAGCTGCCTCAATTCTTCCTCAGATTCCAAAATTGATCTATTCACCATCCGAAATCAACCGGGGCCCCAGGACCCCAACCAATCATACCAACCAGACCCAAAATAAAATGCAAACCTGCTCGAAGCCTCAAATTGTCACACCTCTTTTTTTACGGTGCTTACACCCCGCGAAGGGTATAATAAAAAGAGTTTTTCCAATTAAAGGACGGTCGGAACGGGA